>OX456986.1:147623326-147795148 GCA_949752695.1 Melanostoma scalare
TCGTCCAAATGCACTTTCTTTCCTTCTTTCCAAGGCCATGGAAACGTTGATAAACCGTCAACTCATGAAATATTTTGAAGAACGCAAGCTTCTTAATGACCGACAGTACGGCTTTAGTAGCAAAAGATCCACTGGCGATTTGATGGCAAATCTCACAGAAAAGTGAAACCAATCCTTACATTTTTTTGGGAAAAGTAAGGCTATTGCACTTGATATTTTTAAGGCATCCAGGCTTCAGGCACTTTTATCGCGCTTTGGTATCGAAGAGTCTCTTCTTCGTTCGATTAGAAACTACATTTTGGATAGTTCAATACAAGTTGTGTTGGATGGCTTCAAGTCTGATACCCACTTTATAAATGCTGTTGTGCCACAGGGCTCCGGCGTTTTGTCTCCGGCTCCCTCCCTTATTTTAAAAAATGATCTTTTGTCTGAAACTACTACTCTTCTCAATTATTTTGCTGACGACTCAAACCTCAGCTTTTCATATTCGATTCTAAACTCACGTTCCTGCTCTTCGAATGTGAAAAGGGAACGGTTATGTTGACAGCATTGTTACATGGGGTCATAAAAACCGAGTAGAATTCATTGCTTCCAAAACTCAATGCTGTCTTTTGTTTAGAAGCTTAACGTTTCTCCATGAATGGTACCTGCATCCGAGAAACCGAAAAGCTGTTAATATACATGGTATGTTGTTTGTAAACGATGATCTTCGTTGGAATGATCACATATTTGAGGTCCCCATAAATGCTACTAAATGATGGTTTCTTAAGACGTTGCAAGACATTCATCACCCTTTCATATCTGGCTACTATTTATAAAACCAATATCAATGAATGAATGAAAGGTTTGAGGTTTTTTTTATTGCACTTCAACCTTGTATATTTATTGTACCCCTTGCTTTTTAAATGGAATTGCTCAATTAAAGTACTTCATCAAGGTTTGTCTCTTTAATGAAACTAAGTATTTGGGTTACGTTTAGGAGTTTAGTAACATCCTAGGCACTTCTTCCTGAGAGCTTCGCAGTTTCCTAAGAGGTGGTCCGGAGATTCTTTATGGTCGTTACAGTATCTGGATTGGTCATTGCTCTCTATGCGTAGTACATCTAGGTGTTTCTTTAGCCTGCATTGTCCCTTTAGGAAACCGGCTAGCATTCTTATATATAGTTGCTATACTAAGGTTTATTACGTCTTTAAAACATTTTAAGTTGAAGGTGCCAAGTAGAACCTTGGCTTGAGGGCTTGACGTATTTTTGGGAGTTCATTCCTTAGTGTTTAACTCTGTTGTCTTCCACCGACTTTTTGATTGCGTTCTTTATGTGGCTCTCAATTACTCCACGAAAAGGTTCCGGCCCTATGAGAGGTGATCCGGCTGCTGTCTTCACCACTTCGAATCGAACAACTTTGAGCATTTTTGACAGATTTTAAAAAAAAGCATTAAAATTGATACTGACAGTTCAATAATAGGTTCAATTGAGGTATTCCGCCTTTTAAGAAATTTATACGGCTATTCCCGTTTCGCATGCAAAGCGCATCAGTTCTCCCTTCACCTCAATTTTGGGCGTACAAATATGTTTTAGCCGCTTAATCCAATATGTACTCAATTTGCCTCACGCATTAAAGTGCTCAAAAATTTAAAAATAAAGTGCTTCGGTGTCGTCTTTCCTTCTTTCCCAACACTTGCACTGTGTTTTCCCTTGAAGTGCTCGTGAAATATTAAAAAAAAAAACTGGAGTCCTTTTTCGGTTGTTCTGCCATCAAAGCTATGCTTGCCACACTCATTTCAGGCTATGCTTGCCACACGAAGGATTCTCGTATGCAGCCACAGCTGCTTGTAACAATTTTAAAAAGTCCCGAAATTGTGTGCTCTTACACAAGGCACATATTTGAGTTGCTTCGGGTCAGCAGTTTTCTATTCGTGCTTCTAAAAAGTATTCGTTTCCTTTTGTAACTTAAGCTATGCATCTACGATTCATGAATGACACACCTGGCCTTGGCCTGTGCGTTCTCTTGAAGGCCGGTGGATGAAGCAGAATGCCAGGGTGTGAAGGTGAACACAAAAAATTATTACAAGCAAGTTTTTTTTTTTGCATTCATGAGTGAATGCCCAGCTTTAGTTACCAAACTGAAAATAAACAGATTTTGTCTTAAGTTTCCTCGTTGTTTCCACTGCAATTTTCTCTCAAAAACTGATGATAGATTCAAAGAAGTTTATGTTCTTAAAGTTTTACTTCAGAGAACATTACATTTAACTAAACATTCTCTCTATTTGATTTACTGACTTTACATAATATTTCTTTTCTTCTTCTTCCAGAGCCACACGCATCTAATTAAAGACATTTCAACCATCAGAATTTAGTATTTATTGCCTCCTATAATCACAATGGCACCTACAATTTGTTCAGACAAAAAGACTCAAATACGCTCTGGGATAAGTGACATTCGAAAGCAATCCAACACAAGCAGCCTTTCAACATCACCCTCATCAAGTATAAATTATGGTAAGTAGCAGCAACTTATGTGTGAATAAATTAAGGAAAATAGTTTTAGTTTAAAACTTTGCGTCTTCGTTCACACGTGCGAGAGAGATAAGCTGGATATTAGTTTTATGAGTCTAAATGAATTGAAAGAAACTAGAAATGGCCTAAGTAAACACCGAGGAATGGGGTCAGTGAACAGTTTTCATTAAACACTGTTGTTGCGGAGTTAGTGGATACTCATTCACTCTAACCGTTCTTTGTTGGGACAAAAATTGTGTTTCAATAAAAACCAATCAATCAGTCAATCAATCTTGAACACTTTAAGGTTGCTATAACTCTTCTTTATAGAAAGGTCGACGTCTAAACAAGAATTCATTACCTTCCAGGACTCATTGTCGTTGAAGATCGCATTTTTGGTCTCGGTGAGGGAGGGAGGGGTCAGGGGGGTCTATGGAATTTGCAGAAAATTAAAAACCTACTGCTGCTACCTTCATGGAACAATATTTTCAGAGGCCGTCTTGCCTTTAGTATACATCCCAACCCCTTGGGGTATCGTTTCTCTTGTACCAAAAGTTATTGGATAAGATTATTCACTTGCCAAGGGCTTGAGAGGTTATACATTTTCTGCGGCAGATTAAACACACCCATTGCTGCGGAAAATCTTGAGATACCGCTCCTCAAAAATTTTGTAAGACGGTACTTCAAAAATGTTGTTAGCAGAACTGAATGTGGTTTTGACAAGAGTGATTTTTACGGTGATAGCGGACGTTTTCGACAATGAAAGTTTTGGCTGTATGTGTAAACGACCAGAGAACTTGATAAAGATGAATCACAAGGTTTGTAGATCAAAGCAAGGAGAGCCGCTACAATTTTCTGGTGATTTCCATCGGTTGATATGGCTTTTGGAATTCTTTACAATTCACGATCCAAACTCCAATCTCCGAAGTAATAGCCATTTTTGCACAGAAATAGCAACATTGTCACAGCATGTTTATTACTATTCTCTGAGTCTGTCTCCATTCCACAAGCAAAATGAAGCAATCCGTCGAAAGCAGCACTCGGTGTGCTGGGGATGACCAAAGCATAACCAAGTTCTTTGATTTAATTAAAGAATCAATAGTGTATTGTTTTTTAGAAAATGATCGGCCTTATCATAGTGTTATAGATCTATAGAACTTTTTTGTGAGGATAAGCCCTATGTCTTGCTAAAGCCTCCCTTACATTGCCATAGAAGACTGACAGTGCCTTACCAGTCTTCGACTCGACATTTTTGGAACAAAGAAGCTTGCTATCAAGAATTACTCCAAGATGTTTTATTTTGTTTGAAGAAGGATTGTTGACCAATCAATTGTCCTTTATCTAGTGAAGAGAACAACCTCAGTTTTAAGAATATTGACTAAGAGACCGTATCTGACACAATAGGTGTCAATCAAGTTAAGCGTAGCCTCTGCTCTGGATCTAACGGCTTGGAGGCTGGATCCAATTGAGAGGACGGCAAATGCTGGGGCGTCCATCCTATATTCATTGGGTATTTTAAGTAGAGAGTCGATTACATGGGCATTACAGTTCGGGGTGAACCTGAGCCTCAACCAACATCTTACGTAAACAATTTCGATCTCGGGCGAGCTCTCTGCGGGTTTGCACTCTAAGTCGGTTGAGATCTTCTTCCACTTGATTGCGCCAACTAAGATGAGGTTTTCCTCTTCCACGTTTTCCCTGCAATGTGCTTTCGAAAATCCGTCGAGCCAGAGCGTTTGGGTCCATCCGCTCTACATGGCCCAGCCATCGTATCCTCGCTATGCGTACTCTTCTAGTTATGCACATGTCGCCGTACAGCTCATACAGATCGTTGTTGTATCTTCTTCTCCACACATTTTTCTTTCGAAACAACGAAGGGCTTCCTCATCCGCTTTCGATAAGGTCAACGCTCCCTCGCCGTAAAGCAGGACTGGGATGATCAAAGTCTTATAAAGGGTTACCTTGGTTTTTCTAGAAACGATTTTGTTTCTCAATTTCCATCATAACCCAAAAAAGCTATGGTTGGAAAGAGTTGTTCTCAGTTTGATCTCCGCACTGATGTTGTTGTCCGTGTCTACAGCGGATCCTAGGTAGACGAAGTCCTGTACTACCTCGAAGTTATGTCTGTCTATTGTGACGTTTTGTCCAATTCGTCGATGTTCTGTGTCCTTGTTTGATGACAACACATACTTCATTTTGCCCTCATTAACCATCAAAACTCATTTTCTGCCGCTTCTGTTTCAATACCCGCAAAAGCACCTATGACATCACGCTTATTTCTTCCCATTACGTCAATATCGTCTGCATAGGCGAGTAATTGTACAAACTTTTGAGAGATTGTTCCTCTGGACGTTTAATTTTTGTACAATCTTTTCAAGTATGATGTTGAAGAAATCGCCCAAAGCCGTTTTCAACATCAACACCAACCTTGACGGATCAGCGTGAGTTTGCATGGATGCAGCACGTTTACAGCACGTCTCTGCTAATACTGTCATACACTTCCTTGAAATCGATAAAAATATGGTGTATATCGATATTACATTCCCGGGTTTTTTCCAAGATCTGCTATTGTATGAAAATTTGGTCTATTGTGGACTTTTCTGGTCTAAAACCACACTGAAAGGGACCTATCAGCCCTTGTTCGTTTTGGGGGCCGAGTGAAACCCAGAGCCTCAGAGGCAGTGGTTCTAATGGCTTGTTGGCACTGCTGCCACTGACATACAATGCGTAATTATGTAGGCATAGGGTTCAAGGATAGTTCGAGGGACACTCGATTGGAATATTTGCGACCGGGAGCTGAATTTTTTCATGCATATGGACGATACAATTCTTAAGGCAATTGCACCACTAGGTTTCGTGAAATGATGATCCAAAGAATTTGCAGGCCCCTACTTTACCCGATCCGTTTGCATATCATTTGTTTGTCCGCTTCTCAAATACACTTGTCAAGTCTGGTCCACTTATCAACGAATGCACATTGCCAGAATTAAGAGCATATAACGCCGTTTGCCTCGATTTGCTTTTTGAGGTCTTGATTGGAGCAATGATTTAATATTACCTCCTTATAAAGATAGAATCAATCATGTGTATGCTGACAAAACGTCAGATCGACAGCGAACTAGGAGGTGCAAACTTGAAGAAGCGTGTGTCACGAGGAACCCAACATGGAGGTATCGTTTCACCCCTACTCTGGATCCTGGTCATGAATGAGGTCATCGTAACTCTCAAACATGATGGCGTGAAAGTGGTTGCCTATGCCGATGACCTAGCTCTTCTGGCGACGTAGAAATTCCCTACCACTATTAGCGCACAATTCAATAATACACTAACCAAGGTCTGCGCTTGGACAAAAAGATGCGGCCTTGCAGTTAACCCCCTGAAAACAGATCTGGTACTCTTTACAAATAGAAGAAAACTACCAACTTTTTAGTTACCAAGACTAAATGGAACCCCACTTAAGATCTCTGATCAAGCCAGATACTTGGGAGTGATACTAGACAAAAAACTGAATTGGGGTCCCAATATACGGGAAAGCCACAAAAAATCTATGTTAGCACTCGTGTAACAGGATTTTTGTCAAAAACTGGGGACCAAATCCCAAAATCATCATTTGGATGTATACTGCCATTTTTAGACCTATCCTATATTATGGCAATTTGGTCTGGTGGAAGGCGCTGGAAAAATCCACGCATTTAAAAACCCTAACCAAAGTACAAAGATCAGCCTGTATTTGCATAACTGGTGCAATGAGAACTACACCAACCGCGAACTTGGAAGTAATCCTCAATCTCACACCCCTTGATCTCTATGTTCAAGAATCAGCAGCAAACAGCGCACTAAGACTAAATCAGTGTAATGTCTGGAAAACCGGCCAAACAGGACACACACAGATTTTAACACGATACGCAGACAGCAATATCTGCACGGATTACATAACTCCATACCTGGACTTTAAAAAATCCTTCACAACCAGCTTTTCCAATAGACAGGATTGGGAGAATGAAACACCTCATACGAGCGAGACGTCTACATCAATTTATACCGATGTGGCTCGAAAATGGAAGTTGGAACAGGTGCAGGTTTCTTTTCAGAAAGCCTAAACCTAGCCAGTTCGTTCAGACTTCCAAATAACAGCAGTGTCTTGGCAGTTATAAACGCTGCAAAACAGGTGTCCATGATGGCGCTATCACATGCTGATATCACTTTTTTAATTGATAGCCAAGCAGCAATAAAAGCGATTTCTGCCACTCTTGTCAAATCAAAGCTTGTTTCTTGCTATCGCGAAGAGCTAAGGGTTCTTGGCACGCAGCATAACATTAGACTTTGCTGGGTTCCTGGTCATAGTGGTATACCGGGAAACGAAAAAGCGGACGAACTAGCGAGGAAGGGATCAGCACTTGACCCTTCTCTCATTGATCAATCAATCAGGATTCCACAATGTGATATTAAACAGACCATTGATAACAAAATAATACGAAAATCCAATGAAAGATGGGAATGCCTAGTTACGTTCCTGTGTTACTTCCAGGAAACTATGGCCGAAATACGGCAAGAACGGATCTGAAAAGCTACTATCATTGAATAGGCCTTCATTACGATTGCTTATCAGTATGATAACTGGACTTAACCTACTAGGTTACCACAAAAAGAAAATGGGTCTTTGCACCGATGACCTGTGCAGAGGATGCATTGACGAAGATGAACATGAGGATACCACTCACTTCCTTTGTCAATGCCCAGCAATCTGCCACACCAGGATAAAATTTCTAGGCAATAGCTTTTTCAATGAACTAGAAGAATTATCACTCCAAGAAACAGCCTGTTGAACTTCATTAAGGCCACAAAATGGGTAAAAACTGGACAAACATAAACTCATAGGTTTCTAGGACGTTACAAAACAATACTCCAGGGTATCACAATGGATCTACATTGATCTAAGTGTGACGGTAATAAGATCAACCGTCAGCCCATTCTACCTAACTTCAGTCGTACAGTCAAGTATAGAGATTCTTATTTTAGTTGCACCAACCGAATGTGGAATGCTTTGCCTGGCTCTGTATTTCCCCTGCATTACGATTCGCAAAGGTTCAAAAGCAATGTGCATCGGTGTTTCCTCTTAAATCCTCTCCTATTTTCCTAAATGCTCGCACTGTGTTTTAAAACATTATAAGAGTATACATAACCCCTTGGTGTGCGCGCTAATTATAAAAAAAAAACCTACCTAACCTAAGACCGAATCGAACTTCTCAACCTGAATACGCTGAAAGATCGAAGAGAAATTTTTGACATTCTCTCATATACCGAATCAAGTACCATTGACCTCACAGCAATTAACGAATCAATTTTTTTAAATACTAACCCTCGTACCACTCCCCGCCTTTTCTATCTTCCCACCCATCGAACCTCTTACGGCTCCAATGAACCCTCTTTCTCTCTCAAATATATCAGTACTCTCTCAAATATATCAGTACTCCCTGCCTAAAGCTTGATCTCCTAAGCCCCCAACTAGTTAATTTAAGTCTTAGTTTTTTAGTTAGATTATGAAATAGCTTGTGTTAAGCTAAATAAATGGGGTTTTGCCCCACCAATTTTTGTAGAAAATTAAATTTCCTTTTAAAAAGGTCTTATTAAATATTTTTCTCAGACCAACCGTTTCCGAGTAATCAAGCTTTGAAAAATGGTATGTTTTTTTGATTTTGCTCTTTTATTTTGGAGTTTTTTAACTCACGTACAAATCAATATGTGAAGAATTGCAAACATGTTCTTTAAAGGAAATTTAATTTTCTAAAAAAAAGGTATTTTTACACTTTTTCACAAAGTGCTTCCTTCAGAAGTTATTCGCGATTAAAGTTGAAAAAAATAAAACGTTCTTGTTTTTTTTCGTTGTTGATTAAATATTTTTTTTTACTCAATGTAGCAAACTGATAGTCGAGATCATGGAAAAAAATACAACTTTCATATTCGTCCCCATCTCGAGTACCTACCTATTCTTCTCAGGCTTGGTCCAATCTATGAGGTTCATAAATCTCGTATTGAGGCAGTTTAACACGTTTTGTCCTTAAAGGTCCTTTAAATTCCCCCCCCCCCCCCCCCCGCTTCGACTTTTGAATCTTCAACCACTTTCTCAAAGACGGATCAGCAATGATTTAATATTTTTTCATCAACCAACATCAGGTTCAATTGATGGTCCTGTAGATAAGTGCGTACAAACGAGCTTAGCTCAGTACCACTTAAGTCTCTGAGATGTTAAAAAAACATCAATTGCTGGATGCGGCAAAAACCCACCTCTTATTATAATTTAAATGTTTACCTCTAAGATGGCTAGTAATAAGAATCTGATCCCCGAAGCCAACGATATGCACTTAAGCTCAAAAACGTGCAACAACATCCTACACCTTCTATACAGAGAAATTCTTGTATAATCCAAAACAACATTATTTATCTTTACGAATAAGTAAATACCCCCTCGTTTGCTGTATCTCTCTATTCAGCACTAAACGAACAATTCCAGCACGTTTAAGAATAAACTTACACTGGTAGCCTATCTAATTAAACTATAAAACAAGTCGCTCTCAAACACACACACACACATAACCCAAATTGATGATAGCAAAGCAAAGCCCACCAAAAGTGTGCAAACACACGTGCTCCCCTCATTTCAACTTGGCGATTTTTTTTGTGTATATTATTTTATATGCCATCGTGTGCGAGAATTCTAATTAAAATTCACTTCACCCACATTGTGTAAACAAATACAAATCGTTTATAGAACGAATAGGTATGGACTGAAGATGAATGGGACTATTTTACTGCGGATAATTCGTCAGCGTAAATAAGGAGTAATGGTTACTGCAAATATTTTCCATGTTTTTCGCAAAATCAACATCCTTTGATGTTGTTATCATCGGACACAGTCTAAATAAACATTTCATCAATGATGAGCTCCCAACATCAAGTCTACCCAACTCTACATCGCCAGACGTTTTATTGATGTGAAATCAAACAAAATCATCGTTGCGTCGTCTGTCGCCCATGATGTTCTTAATAAAACCCAAGACAGTATGCTAACTAACTACACTGTAAACAAAAGCATGGCCATGCATGAAACGTGACACTGATGATTACAGACAGAGTCATAAGTGCAACACATCACCTGTTATTGTAAAATACTTTCGGCTAGCCCTGTTTTCAACTCAATCGTTTGTCTATGCTCTGCTCTGTGCGTGTGTGTGTGTATTCAATTGCAATTAAAACTAGAACGTGATTGTTTTAATATGCTTCCGTTTTGTATATATTTTTAGTTCAGTGTTCCAGGATACTGTGGTAACTTCTGGTTGGGCTTTGCTTTCAGAAAGAAATCAATTTCTTTTCTTAAAACATGTGAAACAATGTTTAGTTAGCACACAGGGTGTTTCGGGTGAATTTAGGATCACAAAGTGTCCTATTTCGTTAAATATGAATCAGTGGGTTCGAAAAGTGTGTTCACACCTTTGGGACCAATGCCTTTTTTTGAATAGTTTGAGTCGTTGTCAGTTGGAACGCAAAGGTTAAAAAAAAGAGGCCCAACAAGTGAATGTAGGTACTTTTCATAGCGGGAATACTTTCGGGGCAATACGCAAGCAAAAGTTCATAAGATGTTACTTGGGTTCGAACCCCACACACCATCGTAATTGACCGATGCTCTAACTCTCTAACGAATTCACCACGAGCATCTCACCAAAGACGTGGCTATTTCAAAACAACGTGTTTTATTGGGAATTTCTATATTCACTTCACTTGCGAGTCTCAATAAAACTCTTTTTTGGCTATATTCACTTACCAAGTTCACTTTCACATAAACTCCATTTACCAACCATCCCTGTTGTTCACTTCTGCAAGTGAGTTATTTTTGTCCACTTACGTTATCCACTTTAGAGTTGTTGTTTTTCCATGAGCGATGTTCTGCGATGTTTTGCTGAAGTGAATATAAATTCCCAATAAAACACGGCTTGTGTGTTCCATTTTTTTTCACTTAAATATCGTGTCTTAGAGAACCAAAAGCGTATGTCTTCTGATGCGACGGCAAGTTTTTATAGTCGATTGCTAACGTGCTCAACTTCAAAATGGGGCTAAAAACGAAACGTTTCTTGCTACACACGTTTTTGTTTGCGTAAACATCAAAAGTATATTCCATAAAACTGACACCCTGTAACCTCACATGGCATTTATATGAAATGCATTAGATAATTGCATGCTATCTTTATTCTTGAACAAGGAAACGGAAGTGTATGTAATTATGGTGCATGTTTTGCATGTGATGAGTTATGAACAAAACTTTCTCTTACGGCATCATTGTTGTGTAACATTTTGTGTCTTTTGTAACGTTACGCTTATGTGAATTAAGAGAAGATTCTTTTGATTTTGTGGTTATCTGGAAACATAGTTTTGTGCGTAATTTATTTTGTGGAGGCTTATCTAGGAATGAAAAAAAAAAAAAAAACTATCGAAACGTTTAGGTACACAGGGTGGCACTCATGGTTGTGGGAGTGGATTTTCTAAAATGCAATTTACGAATTGACGGTACTTGTGTGCTATACGACCAGCTTAGGAAAACCAAGCCAGAAGTTCGCATTGGAGCTGGGAAAAAGCCTAGTTGAGTATCAAAATGAAAATTCTTGAGAAAATGCAGAAAAGCAGCAAGTTATGGAACCCTGACTCCGAATAAAAATAAATAAATAGGGTGGTGGAATACAGTGGGGAGTTTCGGGGCCTAGCGCAATTCTCATAACCATACCTTGCGAGGAAGCGGAAGGAATCTACAATTTTTTGTCGATTCCGAACGGCTAATCGAGACAGCGATTTTCATTGGCCGCCTTGAAAAGTGTAGGTCAAATAAATAAATAAAAATAAATAGAGTGGCGCATAAGAGTGAGGAGCCCCAGGGCCTAATGCATTTGTCACAACCATGCCTTGTGAGGGAATGGAGGGGACATACAATTTTCTGCCGGTTCCGAACGGCTAGTCGAGAAAAAAGAAAGTGTCTGTCAGTCTCCCTTTTTTGGATTGTTCCATGTCAGAGGCAGAAAGCAAATTCTAATGACGTTGCACTTGCTTATGTCAAGAGTGTTTTAGTCTGCCTTCCTTTTTATTTCTTCGCGTTCGACTTGAACGTTGTATGATATTTCCCTTTTTGGCGGGGCGCTCTGGATCATCCTAGAACATGACAATACCATATCCACTTTGGCGGTCCAGCTCCATTTTTTCCAAGATGGTATTTTTGACGTAAATTCTTCCATGGATCTTGTTACTTCTAATTCCATCAGGCCTTGTTACGCCTTGAGAAAATCGAAGCATCTTCATCTTAGCTCAGCAAATTCTCACAGTTTTGTAGATCGCCCATCATTGCGAACAGAGTTAGTGGTGTATAGTCTTTTTCTCAGATTATCAGGCGCTTATTTTTATAACCGAAAGTGAAAGAGTGTTGTCGCCACTTAATCCATACTCACCGCTTACTCGATGATTAATTGTTTTACCATGAGCTGCTATTGATCATGGATTCCAGATATTTAAACTATTCGCATTTGGGAATCACATTTCAATTCAAATTAGTACCTATCTGGAAGAGGAACGTCTGAACTCGAAAACTTATAATACAGGTACTCAGCCTTTTTTGAACTAAAACCAAACTTTTTACCCATACGCCAGGTAGCTGCTCAGTCTTTTTTGGATTAATAAGGTACCCACTGCCTTCTAAAATCTCTTCTTTTATGCTTATGATGGCTCCATCCTTCATCATTAACAAAGAATAGTTGATATATACGTTGATGTTTTGTTCTTTTTCTTTCAACAGGTTTTCAAGGATTGTACCTACTAGACTCACTTCCTTGTTGTACACCTAAGGAATACCTTGGTGAATCCAACTGAGCATCATACCTTCGCCACTGCTTCTTCATTCAGATCCCGGATCAAACGGCTTCTTGAACTCCTGGTTTCTTTCTTACTTACTTACTTAAGGTGGCGCTACAGTCCGGGTCGGACTAGGGCCTCAACCAACATGCTTCTCCAGCCAGCTCGGTCCCTAGCTAGCTGCCTCCAGTTTTGCACGCCAAGTTGGTTGAGGTCCTCTTCTACTTGCGTGCGCCACCTGAGTCGCGGTCTTTCTCTACTGCGCCGTCCCTCGGGATTGGATTCGAAGACTTTCCGGGCCGGAGGGTTGGTGTCCATTCGCTCTACATGACCCAGCCATTTAAGCCGCTGGACCTTGACTCGTTTGACAAGGTCAGTGTCGCTGTACAGCCCGTGCAATTCGTCGTTAAATCTTCTTCTCCACTCTTCATCTATGCAGACGGGACCAAAAATCACCCGAAGAATTTTTCTCTCGAAGCATCCTAAAGCGTTCTCGTCTGCCTTTGACAAGGTCCATGCAACAAGGGATGATAAGTGTCTTATACAGGGACACTCTTTAGTTGCTCGAGAGAGGACTTTACTACTCAATTGCCTTCTTAGTCCGAAGAAACAGCGATTGGCAAGAGTTATTCTTCGTTTGATTTCAGCGCTGGTGTCGTTGTCTGAATTAATAGCGGCGCCTAGGTAGCCAAAGCCCTTAACTACCTCAAAGTTATAGCTGTCTATTTTGACGTTCTGTCCAAGACGTCGGTGTTGGGTGTTCTTTCTTGATGACAGCATATACTTGGTCTTGCCCTCATTTACCACTAAACCCATCTTCTTCGCTTCCGTCTCAATGCTCATAAACGCGCCATTGAAATCACGCTGCGTTCTTCCAATTATGTCAACATCGTCGGCATATCCGAGCAATTAAACGGATCTTTGAAAGATTGCGCCTCTTGTGTTGACGTGGGAGTTTTGCACTATTCTTTCAAGAACGATGTTGAAGAAGTCGCATGACAGTGCATCGCCTTGCCTAAAACCTTTTTTGACATCGAATGTATCGGTGAGATCTTTTCCGACCCTGATGGAGCAGCGTGCGTTCTCCATCGTCATCCTACACAATCGGACAAGTTTGGTAGGGATGCCAAAACTAGACGCATGGCTCTATATAACTCCTCTCTATAGATGCTGTCATATGCGGCCTTAAAATCGATAAAAAGGTGGTAGGTATCGATTTGAAGCTCCTGTGTTTTTTTCAAGATCTGCCGTAGTGTGAAGATTTGGTCTATGGTGGACTTTCCTGGTCTAAAGCCGCACTGATAAGGACCTATCAGGTTGTTGACGAATGGCTTCTGACGTTCACACAATACGGCAGAGAGGATCTTGTATGCGATATTAAGAAGACTGATACCTCTGTAGTTGGTAGTAGGTTGGTTTCTTTCAGGTCATCCTTATTAGATTTTCTGGGTTTCGATCGAATGCTTTTCGGGGTCAACCTGCACAACATGGAAATTCTTGAGTGAACCACGATGTTTATCAATAAGGATCCTTCCGCTTTTGATTGCACATGTTTTTAACTTACCTGCGACAAGCCGCGTTGGTTATCTGATAGCCTGTATATTTTTCTCATTCGGCTACCCAATACCCTTTCAACGGTCTTCAAACTGTGATAGGACATCGGCTTGATCGAGCGGTAGTATCTTAGTTTCGTGCTCCCTTCGCTTTGTACATTGGTAGAAGTAAACTTTCCCTCTGTTGCTTAGGCACACAATCACCCGCCCTATTATGCTTGATGATTAGAATCGTTAGTAATCTAAGCCCAATATCCCTCGTCTTTTTGTAAAACTCATGTGATATATCACCTGATCCCGCATTTTTGTCCATCATGCGGAGTCCATCATTGCTTCACTTACTTCTTCGACTGTGATGTTGCGTACTTTTCTTAAGTGAGATTCAGGTTACAGTTCCTAGAAAGCGCTCTACAGGAAACTGTTCGTTCAGCAGGCCATCACAATACTGTCGCCACCTGTGTAGAATTTTGTCGTCATCCACAAGAAGTTGTCCTTGAACGTATTCAATAGATCTGGGCAAACGAAAGAGGAATACTCTTACGTTTTCGACTGTTCAGTTTTCTTAACTAGCTTGAGATTAAGAGCCTTGAACAATGGATTTTTGAACGAAGCTTAAAATAAAAAGTTAGACTGCGCCATCTGTTGTAAAGTAGTAGTACGCCATTACGCATACACATGCATGAAGTGGAAGTACAAAAAAAATATGTAGTGTAGTTTTGTGGTAAGCCAACAGATTACTGTTGACGGGAGCAGTGTTTCCATTGCCATTTCAATTAATAGGCGAAAAATCAAAAATTCACGAACTTATTGACCCGCCCTCGTATCTAGGTGGGAATCACAGTTCGGGTGGACCTCGGCCTCAACCAACATCTTTCGATTACAATTTCGATTTCGGAGGAGTTCTCTTCAGCCTTGGACTCTAAGTCAGTTTAGGAACTAATGAGGTTTTCCTTCTTGAAGCTTCACTCTGCTGTCATAAGACATTTGCTCACAAGCATTTGAAATATCATCAGGTTCGTTCGTTGAACTTTGCTCATGTTTGACCCAGATTTCTTTGACAGCCCTGTGAGCTGTCAAAAAAACTTGGGTTGTCAATTCCCAAAAAACACTTAACTACGAACAGATCACCCAGCACTGTTAGTTACCGGACCTCGCACGTGTAAAAACCTATTCTACTTTCGAACGATTTGGAGGCGAACCCAGACTCAATTTTGACATTTAAAACGTTTCAAAAAAAAGCCCTTTATGGTGACCCTAGGTCTTCAACGAACAAATCTGTTAACAGCTCCCGCTGACTTCAGATTTTAAGCCAGACGACAGTTTAATCTGGTAAAATTGTTAGCACTCACACTGCACCAGGTGAATAGTCGGGTTGGTTTAGTTTAAATGTAATAGCGAATCCCATCTAACTTACTTCTCGGCCGTTAACTGATAACTGTAATGATCGAATTTCCGCATACATCTCCATAGTTGTTAAGTCTAAAAGTCAATCTGCTGGGGCTGTAAGAATGGCCGTACTCATGTATGTGATCATTATGGTTCCCAACTAAAGCTCAAGCGGACCTTTACCACCTAGAAAGCCAAATTTCGCAAGGAAAATTGAACTAATGACATTTCTTAATTCACCAAAATTCAAATGAACCAGCATCAGAGTAACAACCTAAACGTAGAACCAAACAGTCAACTGAGGCAAAGTAGTGCAGCTCTGTATTAACTACTCTGGTCCTGCTCTGTGACAAGTGCTTTGTTGTATTCTCAATTCCCAAATCAAAAAATGGAAAAACACTGTTTCCTGTTTCTTTTCTCAGTTATTCCACACCTACCATCGCTTCCTCTAAAAGTTTAAGACATTGCTTCAATAATATAAGTTTTTTGAGTGCTATAGTGACTCATAAACATATTAATTATAATCCCAATGACGACATGCACATCAGGCACAACAAAATGTGTTACATCACTTTTTATATCCGACTTCCATAATCCAATTACTCACATATACGACTTTCAATGCAATCAGCATTCAGCAAATCAACATCAAATCGTAAATCTCTTATACGATCACCATTGCTGTGAGAACCGAGAGTTCAGAATTCACATACGTTAGACCCACGAGATCTCCAATAACAAACAAAAAAAAAAAAAAGCAAAAGAACGACAGCAAAAACGTTGCGAGTGTGAGCATGCATGACGGAAAGCACGAGGCGGCCCAATGACAATGACAGTACATTGTTTTATTTGGTTCTGACATGATAGTTATCGCCGGCACTGTCAGAGTCTTTGCAAATGTTTGTTACACAAGTAGCCACTTTTAATTTGCACCTTTCAGGAGAGATACGAGTGTGTACCGACAAAGGAAGTAAGATGGAATTCCAAAAAAAAAGATGGGAGAAAACAAATAAGCCCAATGTCTCTGTCTCTGATTGCGTAAGGCTGTCCTTCTTCACAATAACCCACCGAGCCGATTCGATTGAAATAGTAATTAGTTGTGCCAAGTTGTATACACGTGAGAGAGTTAAAACCTATCTGTCATTGATTATGCCAACAGCGACCCCCTCTCACTATCGTCACTCTTACAACAGCTTTGGAATGTGTCATATGGTGCTGGCCTTTCCGGTTACATGAAATCGTATACTACAACCTTTGTCGGGGGCATTGTGTGGGCGGTACGGTGTAAGCATCGAGCGAAGTAGATTATAGACTAAGTAGAAGACAATTATAAATTCGTTCATTCTTATGAGACGGAAATCAACAAACGGTTTAAGGCAACAATGTTGCGCTAATATCGATGAGAAAAAAGACTTTAACTGTTGGCCTCCATGCCATCTGTATTCATATATTCTCTACGAGTATGTGTGAGTGATTAATGTGTTTTGATAGCGCGATAGTACTTAGCGTGAAGCCGCACGTGTCATCGACAATTGCCAGAAAGTGGTTGTGTCACATAAGGCTGATTACAAAGTAGGAGTAAATTGTTGTGTCGCATTGTCATGCAATGATGCGACAAGTAGCAACCCACCCTTTGTTTGCATTAAAGTTTTGCTGATTAATTGAATGAATGAGATGAAATTGGCAAGGGGGTTGTTAATGTTTTTGAAGTTTATTAAAAGAGAGAGAGAGAGAGAGAGAAAGGTAGATAGAAAGAAAAAGAGAAAGAGAAATAGAGATATAGAAAGATAGAGATTAGAGATAGATAGAGAGAGAGATAGAGAGATGGAGTGTCAGAAAGTTAGATTGACAGAGAGATAAAGAAATAGAGTGAAAGAGGGAAAGAGAGAAAGAGAGAAAGAGGGAAAGAGAGAAAGAGGGAAAGAGGGTAAGAGGGTAATAGGGTAAGAGGGTAAGAGGGTAAGAGGGAAAGAGGGAAAGATGGAAAGAGGGAAAGAGGGAAAGAGGGAAAGAGAGAAACAGGGAAAGAGGGAAAGAGGGAAAGAGGGAAAGAGGGAAAGCGGGAAATAGGGATAGAGGGAAAGACTGAAAGAGGGAAAGAGAGAAAGAGAGAAAGAGGGAAAGAGAGAAAGAGGGAAAGAGGGTAAGAGGGTAATAGGGTAAGAGGGTAAGAGGGTAAGGGGGAAAGAGGGAAAGATGGAAAGAGGGAAAGAGGGAAAGAGGGAAAGAGAGAAACAGGGAAAGAGGGAAAGAGGGAAAGAGGGAAAGAGGGAAAGAGGGAAAGCGGGAAATAGGGATAGAGGGAAAGACTGAAAGAGGGAAAGAGAGAAAGAGAGAAAGAGGGAAAGAGGGAAAGAGGGAAAGAGGGAAAGAGGGAAAGAGGGAAAGAGGGAAAGAGGGAAAGAGGGAAAGAGGGAAAGAGGGAAAGAGGGAAAGAGGGAAAGAGGGAAAGAGGGAAAGAGGGAAAGAGGGAAAGAGGGAAAGGGAGAAAGAGGGAAAGAGGGAAAGATGGGAAGAGGGAAAGAGGGAAAGAGAGAAAGAGGGAAAGAGGGAAAGAGGGTAAGATTGTAATAGGGTAAGAGGGTAAGAGGGTAAGAGGGTAAGAGGGAAAGAGGGAAAGAGGGAAAGAGGGAAAGGGGGAAAGAGGGAAAGGGAGAAAGAGGGAAAGAGGGAAAGAGGGAAAGAGGGAAAGATGGGAAGAGGGAAAAAGGGAAAGAGGGAAAGAGGGAAAGAGGGAAAGAGGGAAAGAGGGTAAGATTGTAATAGGGTAAGAGGGTAAGAGGGTAAGAGGGTAAGAGGGAAAGAGGGAAAGAGAGAAAGAGAGAAAGAGGGCAAGAGGGAAAGAGGGAAAGAGGGAAAGAGGGAAAGAGGGAAAGAGGGGAAGAGGGAAAGAGTGAAAGAGAGAAAGAGGGAAAGAGGGTAAGATTGTAATAGGGTAAGAGGGTAAGAGGGTAAGAGGGTAAGAGGGAAAGAGGGAAAGAGGGAAAGAGGGAAAGAGGGAAAGAGGGAAAGAGGGAAAGAGGGAAAGAGGGAAAGAGGGAAATAGGGAAAGAAGGAAAGAGGGAAAGAGGGAAAGAGGGAAAGAGTGAAAGAGAGAAAGAGGGAAAGAGGGTAAGATTGTAATAGGGTAAGAGGGTAAGAGGGTAAGAGGGTAAGAGGGAAAGAGGGAAAGAGGGAAAGAGGGAAAGAGGGAAAGAGGGAAAGAGGGAAAGAGGGAAAGAGGGAAAGAGGGAAATTGGGAAAGAGGGAAAGAGGGAAAGAGGGAAAGCGGGAAATAGGGATAGAGGGAAAGACTGAAAGAGGGAAAGAGAGAAAGAGAGAAAGAGGGAAAGAGAGAAAGAGGGAAAGAGGGTAAGAGGGTAATAGGGTAAGAGGGTAAGAGGGTAAGAGGGTAAGATGGAAAGAGGGAAAGAGGGAAAGAGGGAAAGAGAGAAACAGGGAAAGAGGGAAAGAGGGAAATTGGGAAAGAGGGAAAGAGGGAAAGAGGGAAAGCGGGAAATAGGGATAGAGGGAAAGACTGAAAGAGGGAAAGAGAGAAAGAGAGAAAGAGGGAAAGAGGGAAAGAGGGAAAGAGGGAAAGAGGGAAAGAGGGAAAGAGGGAAAGAGGGAAAGAGGGAAAGAGGGAAAGAGGGAAAGAGGGAAAGAGGGAAAGAGGGAAAGAGGGAAAGAGGGAAAGAGGGAAAGAGGGAAAGAGGGAAAGAGGGAAAGAGGGAAAGAGGGAAAGAGGGAAAGAGGGAAAGAGGGAAAGAGGGAAAGAGGGAAAGAGGGAAAGAGGGAAAGAGGGAAAGAGGGAAAGAGGGAAAGGGAGAAAGAGGGAAAGAGGGAAAGATGGGAAGAGGGAAAAGGGGAAAGAGAGAAAAAGGGAAAGAGGGATAGAGGAAAAGAGGGAAAGAGGGAAAGCGGGAAATAGGGAAAGAGGGAAAGAGGGAAATAGGGAAAGAGGGAAAGAGAGAAAGAGGGAAAGAGGGAAAGAGGGAAAGAGGGAAAGAGGGAAAGAGGGAAAGAGGGAAAGAGGGAAAGAGGGAAAGGGGGAAAGAGGGAAAGAGGGAAAGGGAGAAAGAGGGAAAGAGGGAAAGAGGGAAAGATGGGAAGAGGGAAAAAGGGAAAGAGGGAAAGAGGGAAAGAGGGTAAGAGGGTAAGATTGTAATAGGGTAAGAGGGTAAGAGGGTAAGAGGGTAAGAGGGAAAGAGGGAAAGAGAGAAAGAGAGAAAGAGAGAAAGAGGGCAAGAGGGCAAGAGGGAAAGAGGGAAAGAGGGAAAGAGGGAAAGAGGGGAAGAGGGAAAGAGGGAAAGAGGGAAAGAGGGAAAGAGGGAAAGAGGGAAAGAGGGAAAGAGGGAAAGAGGGAAAGAGGGAAAGAGGGAAAGAGGGAAAGAGGGAAAGAGGGAAAGAGGGAAAGAGGGAAAGAGGGAAAGAGGGAAAGAGGGAAAGAGGGAAAGAGGGAAAGAGGGAAAGAGGGAAAGAGGGAAAGAGGGAAAGAGGGAAAGAGGGAAAGAGGGAAAGAGGGAAAGAGGGAAAGAGGGAAAGAGAGAAAGAGAGAAAGAGGGAAAGAGGGTAAGATTGTAATAGGGTAAGAGGGTAAGAGGGTAAGAGGGTAAGAGGGAAAGAGGGAAAGAGGGAAAGAGGGAAAGAGGGAAAGAGGGAAAGAGGGAAAGAGGGAAAGAGGGAAAGAGGGAAAGAGGGAAAGAGGGAAAGAGGGAAAGAGGGAAAGAGGGAAAGAGGGAAAGGGAGAAAGAGGGAAAGAGGGAAAGAGGGAAAGAGGGAAAGAGGGAAAGATGGGAAGAGGGAAAAAGGGAAAGAGGGAAAGAGGGAAAGAGGGAAAGAGGGAAAGAGGGAAAGGGAGAAAGAGGGAAAGAGGGAAAGCGGGAAAGAGGGAAAGATGGGAAGAGGGAAAAGGGGAAAGAGAGAAAAAGGGAAAGAAGGATAGAGGAAAAGAGGGAAAGAGGGAAAGAGGGAAAGAGGGAAAGAGAGAAAGAGGGAAAGAGGGAAAGAGGAAAAGAGAGAAAGAGGGTAAGATTGTAATAGGGTAAGAGGGTAAGAGGGTAAGAGGGTAAGAGGGAAAGAGGGAAAGAGAGAAAGAGAGAAAGAGAGAAAGAGGGCAAGAGGGAAAGAGAGAAGGAGGAAAAGAGGGAAAGAGGGAAAGAGGGAAAGAGGGAAAGATTGTAATAGGGTAAGAGGGAAAGAGGGAAAGAGGGAAAGAGGGAAAGAGGGAAAGAGGGAAAGAGGGAAAGAGGGAAAGAGGGTAAGAGGGAAAGAGGGCAAGAGCTGAAGAGCTGAAGAGGGGAGGAGGGAAAGATGAAAAGATGAAAAGATGAAAAAATGAAAAGATGAAAAGATGAAGAGATAGGAAAAGAGAAGGAAGGAGAGAGGAAAAGAGACATAGAAAGAAAAAGAGTTAAAAGGAGAGCGAGGTAGAAACTTTTTTCAGTTCAGGACAGTATTTCAAAATACTAACTGGGACAGTACATTATAAGTGCTACCAGATGGAAATTTTTTCGCTCACCATTTCTGCGGTGTATTTAAGCTTAGGAAGTAAAGGACCTTCAAAGAGGAAGAGGTTCACGGTGTCACCACCTTTCCACAGATCCTTGCCTTGCAAGTTTATTGGAGATCTATCCAATTATGCCATGGTGGCCTGGAACCTAAAAGAGTTTCAAGAATTTGTTCTCTCGACCGTATTCAGAAACTTCTTTCATTCCTGGATCACTATAAACACAGATTAGCTGTCGCTGTACACAAAAACACTTCTCTCCTTCCAGCCATTGTTCATACAATAATTTGGATATCGTACGTTTTCGTTTGAAAAACGTAGGTGCCTAATCTGGCATGCAGCTGCACATCATCACCTTTCACGAAGGCACCAGCGAATACCGGATCCATCATCGGTTTTTTCCATCTGTGAGGATACAATAACAATCCTTCAATAGGTCAGATTCTAGAGTGAACCAGTCTTGAACCGACGGAAAGTTGAATGTGCATTTTTGACGCAGTTGTTACTTTTTGACTATCGTACTCCCTATGTTTTGGACCCAGGGCGGTGTGCCTAGCTTCTCTATATGTACATAATACAATGGAGCATACGAGCTGTGACCGGAGACAACTGGTGCGCCCCATTCACAAGGCGAGAGCAGCCCTGAGGTGCTTTGGAAGGCTCATGTTTGGATCATAGAGCATTCTTGTTTAGGATTATTCCAAAATGTTTGAATTCGCTTGAAAAAGGGATTTTGAACCAGTCAGTTTTCTGGCCTAGTGAAGAGAACAACCTCGGTTTTTAGAGGAACACCAGGTGTCAATGAAAATAATTGTAGCCTGTTCTCGGGAACAAACAACTTTGAGGCTAAGTCCAATCGATAGCACGCCAACGGCATATGTTAGATGTAGCGGGACAGAAAGATAGATGGATGAGACTACAGAGATAGTGAGATAGAGAAATAAAGATATGAAGAAATAGATGGATAGAGATGTAGAGAATTATATCAAAAACAGGGTGGCACGTAACAGAACAGGCATACACGTCAAGGGCAACACAGAGATAGAGAGATAAAGAGATATGGGGGTGGGAAGATAGAGAGAAAAAGTTTTTTTTGTCATAATCCGTACCATATTTCAAAACCGCTCCTAACAGCTTTTCAACAACCATTTTTTTTTCTATTTACAGCTCAAAAGCGAAAGATTTTTCGGCCCTACCCGGTAAGAGCGAAACCACCCGTTGACAACTCAGTTTATTACATCAGCAGCAGCAGTGACACTAGCAGCGATAACAACGAATGTCTTCGCTCAATTTCACCACCTTCAACACCATCTAGCATCTCAGATAATTCAATATCAACTTCAACATCATCCCAATCATCACACCTCTCGCCAATATCAATCTCCATATTGAAATCGCCCTTTGTGCCGGACGACAATTTTGCGGCATGTGCGGATCGTCTTAACCCATTTCACCACAACATTGACTCACCATCATCAGTGTACTCTGTAAGCAGCAGTCAAGACGAAAATCACCTCACTGACAACGATGACGATACGATTTTAAGATCACCATCACCATCGAACTGCAGTTTTGCTTCGGATGGTCCAAGTGTAGTTTCATCTACGATGGACAATGACAAATCTGAATTTAGAACACTTTCCAAGTTACAAATGCAGCAACAAGCTAAAAGCACAAAAGGCCTTTTTGATATAGCAATCAAGATGATCAAACTAGTGCGGCGTAATCAGTTATTGCAGCGACGACTCTCACAACTACAAGCGGAAACGTCCGAATTTATTCAATCGGTGTTAGCCAATCCAGAGAATCGAGATTTTCGCAACAAAGTGCAAGCGAAGAGCTGCTGCAATCGAGAAATGACTTAAAAAGAGCAGTAATCATGAAGAGCGAGCACATGTGTGGTGATCATAGACAGTGGAAGCAACTTTCACAAATATACAAATATACTCACCACGGCAACTAAGCAATGTCATATTTTGTTGCATAGTTTTAGACACAAAAACCAAATAATTCTCCCTAAAAATCACTCAGGCTAAACGATCGTTGCTTTTAAATTTATTAGTGGACAAAAAATGTTGAATAGTGCACATGCATGACATGTGCTTAGACTTACTTAGCTTTTTTCTTTCCTTCTTATGGTAGACGAAGTTCGATTTTGTCCGATTATTTTCATTTGCCTTACTTACTGCTCTGTTTTGATAGAAGTTTTGTGATGAATTCAGCACAGTTGTGGCGAATGACGATGAATGTGAGACGAGATTGATGGTCGTGACGATTTCCTTGCCACAAACTCTGTCAAAACAGAGCTCGACGAGAAAATCACCTTTGCCACCTCTATACACATACGTAATGTACTAAAAAACGTTTTACAAATAACAAAATTGTATTGTGAGATTGAACATAAATTTAAACGATTAGAAATAGAATATCTGTGTAAACTACCTAAATGACAGGGTGAGGCAAAGTGCTCTTTACTATTTGCAAATGTTTAAAGACCCAAAAACAAAATTCATAGATTTTCCTGGCGTGTAACTTTCCATTTTAAATTATTTATGTCATTCTAGCAAAAGAAGTAGAAAATTTATTTTTGAAATTGAAATTGTAATGGTCACTTTGCGTCACCCTTTGCAGAACAAAAGAGTGCCAGCAATTTTACTACTATAAAACACTAACTTGAGGCAAATATCATGTGAAAAGCAATTCCTTTAAATAACAAAATTTATCGTATTACTGCTAGTAGATTAGTTTTGAGTAGAAACGTTTATTATTACTAAAATTATTATTAATATTATTTAAATACTTCTTAAGAACAAATTTTGAAAATATGTTATTTATAATATTGATAAGGATTTTTTCTATTTTGTACTGAGCAAATGCATGATGGCATTTTGCAAACATTTCTGTGAGTAAAATAAAGTAAACGAAAAGCATTTTTGAAATAAATTATAAATTATATAGTTATTGAAATGAGGATGTTTTATTTTGATTGCGGGTGGATAATGGGAGGGACTTGGCAGGCGAACACTGGTTCGCTGTTTAAGGTAAGCAGAGTAAGAATGTTGGTGGAAAAGATGGGAACAGCAAATGTCTGTGATGTGTTCATCAGATCACTTGGATCGCAGAGTTTTTGGCTACAGCAGGGAGTGAGCAGAGATGTTATATGATGGTCTCTTCGTCGTTGGTACTTTTACAAACACCAGGGGTTGAATTACGGCACACGTTATCGAATAGCTCGTGACAGAATTATGTAAATTTGGTACTCACGTTATCGAGTTATCTAGTACTACAATTTGACATTTTCTCATCAGCAATCAAACGGAGTCTGATTCGACGCGTGAAGTGCTCACTGATTATTCCTGAAATGAAAATATAAGAAACTTTGCTAACATTTTCTTGTATTTTTTACGAAAGCAGGTTACTAATTATCCCAGTCAAATTAAATTTGTTGAAAAGAAAATGCTTAATCAATACAAATATTTAACCAACCACATCGAAAAAGAAGTACCTATACGTTCAAACCGATCACTTTCGTTGCCCGTGTACATATGCAACGGAAGACAATCACAACCGTCTAGGATCTCGGTAGAAATAAACAAGATTTATTTTAACAAAACCACTTGAGTGCATTAAATTTTTTTGCTTTCTGAACCTCTCACTAAAACTTCTCCTTTTTACAAAAGAATGGAGTTTGCTAACAAAAAAATTAAAATAGTCTAAGGAGACATCAGCGACATCTGCGAGTTATTAGAGAATCGAAGTATACCAATGAATTTTCGATGTAACTACAGTAAATACCTACAATTTTTGAAAACAAAGTCTGAGATCGCCAAGCAGTTTAAATTGTAACGCAACGAAACAGATGTGGCTCAAGCTAGATCTTGAGCGGTCGAACGACTTAATGTCTCTCAAAAGAAAAAAACACATTAGTGCGACGGTAGGTGTCTTCACCGGACACTGTGAAAAACATGGGGCATCCGCTCTACATGGCTCAACTTTCGTAGCCTCGCGATGCGTACTCTTCTGGATATGCCCATGCCGCTGTACAGCTCATGATACAGCTCGTGGTTGTATCTTCTTCTCCACACATTGTCTTCGCATACGGGACCAAAGATCATTCCTCATCCGCTTTCGATAAGGTCAATGCTTCTGCGCCGTAAAGCAGGAATGATCAAGGTTTTGCAGAAGCTGTATGGATGATAATGAGGAGGAAACTATTTCCCACCTTCTCTGTTCATGCAGATATTATAAAAAAAAAGTGTGTTTCGGTGTAATGAAAAGTCATCAATCTCGACTCTGCGTTAGAGAAACGTAGTTATAGATTTGACTTTGTCTTTTGAATGGGGCAAGAACAGGACAACTCCTGGAGTTCTTTTGTTTTTGCCACGTATTAAAAAAGCTTTTCGTAGACAGTTTAACGGATCTTGTAAGGTCAGAGTGCTCCATGCGGTTTTGGTTTAGTTTATTGAAAAGCAGCAGTGGTTGCTGTCATTGTGAGCTGTGATTTCGTTTGATAAGCATTGAAAATGAGTGAAATTGAATACGATTTCTTGATATCAGGTTCTGAATACGTAAATAAATCCAATGAAGAAGACATATCAAGTACCAAGTAGCGAAACTTTGCCTGTTCAGAAAGGTAAAAACTTTAGATTTTTTTTTATTTTGGACCAGCCATTATTTGTTTATCCTTTTTACAGGACATTTAACAGTGACAAACAAAGACAAGATTAAATATACCATTTCAAAATATTAAAGATTTTGTTATACCAAAGAAGAAAATATCACAAGTATCTCAGCTTCCATAAGGCACCATGGGCTATTAAAGCGTTACGATATCGAAATGAAATCAAACCTGGAAAGTTACCCAAACCCATTCAAACCGAAAATACTCTACATAAACAGCCTACCCTTAAGCCAGAAAAAGTATGAGGATGTTATGACACTATCAAAAAAATATATTTCTCCAGCGGATATGCCCTTTTACAATAACCTTACGTCCCAGCAAACGCTACAAGATGCTGAAATGTCAGATTATGATGATGAAAACGAGGTCCTTAATTAGTTTTTTACCAAAACCGGTGCAACAACCAGACAAGTCCAAAATTTAAAATTTGTTTCTTCTAATGAAAAAATTTAAAAAAATAATTTCTTGAACTTAAGAAGCGTATTTTTATGTTTTTTTTTTTTTAAAATAAATTAATATTTTGCAAAATTTTTGTTTTTCTACTTTTATGGTAGTTTTTCTAATTTACTCTGAACTTTAAAAACTGTAGTTATCCAATTGTTACTCTTGGTGCTTCAATTTCAAATAGCCATACGATACGTGAGAGCACGTATGGTGTCATTCCAAATAGCTATTCACTCACTCTATCACAGAAGCCACTCACTCACTCGATAACGTGAGCTGTAATTCGACACCAGCTTAGTGGCGTGTCTCCAAAAGAGTTAGACTCTGGTGTCACTGGGCATTAATTCACGGTGCTAAGGTGTGATGTGCTTAAAAAAAAACGAACATTAGGGACGATTTCGAACAAGGTTGGGTCAGCAGCTTAGTTAAATAAGGTGTTTCTCCAGTAGTTTTCCGTTTTCTCGTTCGTTCATCTTGCTCAGCGCAATTGACATGACAGTTTCCCTCTGGCTTCACAGTTTTCCGTGAAAGTGAATATTAATCTGTTATACCGAATCGATCAACAGTAGTGGGAATGTAGTAACCTCAGAACTCGTACCCACTTTGCATGAAATACCCTCAATTTTCTCTGACGTGAACTCAAAGATACACCCTTATTACGATTGTCAAAGATCAATTATTTGACAATTGATTTAATTTGTCAGTCAATTGCTTTTTCGGTATTATGAACAACGATTGACAGATTTTTGACTCATTGTGAATATTAAACAAAAACTAATGTGAATAGTACGCAATTCGATTGACATTTCACTTCATCTCATTTCTCATCATAATATAATATGAATAAGAATAATTAAATCTAATCCATTTAGGAAAAATATGCCTTTCTAAGGCTTTCCTTTACAACAACCAATACAGTTGGCTGCGCCATGCCGATGTTATAATCATTCCCGATGCTAAGTTGGTAGCTTCCTTGCGCAAGGAACCTTAAGACAGCAGCAAGCTTAAGTAGGTTGGGAACAGACTGCTGTCTTTTGATAGGTTTCAATTTATCCTTGATGTCCTCAAAAACATTAAGGAATGCTTCCTTGGAAAGTCGAAAATTTTGAACAACTTTTAAACCGAGTTTTATGTTAGAACTTTTAGGAAAGTACAGACTTATGTACATACAATTGTTCGTCCAAATCCCGAGGGTTAGAAGCATCGCGTAAGTTTTTCGAATGATTTATTGCCTATAATGATCTTCTTCCTCAATATCATATTCACCGAAAAAAGTTTCTACCGTAGACATTTTTTTAACAAAAATAAATCAAATAAGCCAAAGGATTATTCACCAACTACGAATTTGGGATTGACTGAAAAATTGATAGATATCAAAAATTTTGACAACTATAATACCGCGAAAAAACGAACAATGTCGTTCACAACAGACCACAAAAACGTATTTAATTCACTGCTCATCAAAAACTTTGATCTTTGTCAACTATAATACCGCTTTATCAATTTTATTGATAAACGAACATATTTATCAAGTATCGTATTGATATTTGACAACCATAATAGGGCTGATAGTGTTATATTTAAGTTGACGGCTTTAAGCGGCTACAATTCACTTTCAATATTTCTACTTTTTTTAAAGTGTATTTTTCACTAATGGAAAATAATGTTTGGTACGGCAATTTTGAACTTCGATGTCTACGCTCTTCACTTGACAGTGAAAAAATAATAAAAAAAAAATTTTCTTTTTTTTAATTGATTTCTTATACCAACTGAAAAAAAGCTATGGCGACGATGACGATGGTTCCCGATCGAATGACAGAGTAGAACCTGAGAATCAACTGCGGCAAGGTAGTGCAGCTTTGTCTGCAAGCTAAATTAGATTCATCGATTTTCAAGGGTCCATTGTGCACTCCGGGATACTGAAGGATGAGGAGGTGAAGGAGGACTTAGGAGCTGATGAATAGGGGATAGTTGAGTTAGGGACTTAGCTATGGGGACTGAACCATTTGGAGCCCTGAATGAACTTTAGGATGCATTTTAGTGGAAGGTTAGAGACGTCGGTCGGTCGTTCAGAATTCCCTAGAAGCCATGATGTCAATGTCATCATCATAGGCCACGACTTTTATTCCGCTCTGGTCTTGATAATCCAGGATCTAGTTACCAACTAAGATCCAAAGAAGCGAAGATGAAATACCACCTGGCGGCACACCTCTACCAGTTTTAACTTTTATATGCTTGCACCTATTATTCTGCTTTTTCTCTTCTTGTTTGGGTCATGTAGTCGATCCGGTTTAGCAACGTTGGCTCGATCCTTATGGAGCATAGTGCCTGGCAAATAGCACTGTATTCAAATTTTTTCTGGGCCGATGTAACTGCGGTTGGCATTTGCATCACGCAGGTCCGACCCCCTCCAGTGATATTTTAAATAAGTCCCAAACTAGATTTGCCTTTGAGTCATAGCCCCGCCTTTGCTAACCGTGGGCAGCCCTACCGAAGGGAGCAAGCGTGTAGACTTCACACTCCTCGTTAGACTTGTCATATTCTTGATTAACGAAACCACGTAGTTAAAATCTCATCCAAGTATCTCCATCAACTCTTAGGGTGCTCTCTGCCTTAATTGGTCATTGGTGCCTCGTATGACAAGATAATTTTAAACAGAGAATTCCTGTAGGCAGAACTTTGGGTTGTATTTACAATAGCTGGTCTGCCAGGCCTTATAACTGTACAAGATAAGAAATATGAACCTTGTTTTACACTATCGGACCGGTGCGTGTTTAGGTTTGAGCGCTTTCGCTGGTTCTTGTTAGCTTCCGAAAAGTTGTTGCGCAGGCTGCATTGAAAGCCCGCAGCCTTTTGGTGAGCAATTTAGGAGACGACTATCTGGTTAAGCTGTCAGAATCACGGACTCATGCTCGTGTGTCAGTTTTTATATTCTCATCACACTCCGCCAAAAGAATGTGCGGACGGACGGACGGACAGAAAGCGTCCTCGATTGTCAAAAGTGCGATCGTCTATCTGAAGTTGATAGAAGGGAAGAACCATCGAAATTGGAAACCACTATCAAGTGTGAAACCAGCTCTGACTGTTTCGCTCTTCTCTTTCTTCTTCCTCATTGATCCCTTGCTTACTATCACCGAGATTGAGAAAAGGCACTTCGTTTGACAGATTCAGAAAATGTATCACTCAAAAGACTAAACTCAATACAATACCAAATTCAACCACAAAATTCGATAGTACAAACGTACTCGTATTATCCAGAAATACAATGATTAAGTATTTAGTTTGCCTTATGTTAAACTAATTACCAAATTGATCTCACACTTCCGTGCTAAACTTGAACAGGTGTTAAAGCAGACGGGCATACTCATTAAACAAGAGTAACTTACTTTGTAATTACCGAGGAACGTACCTTCATACTTCTGAGCTTTAATTCATTTTTTACTGAACTCTTAAACCAAGTGGGTATACAAATACCAACCTCTAAGGGCCAATCAAAGGTTAACAGCTTAACCTCAGTGCTTGCACCAAAAAAATAGAAGGTCATCACTCTTTAGAGCTACAACAGCTAAAAGCAAACGATATAACCATGTGGCTATATTTTCCTGAACTGCAAACAGTAAATTAAGAAGTAACGGCCTAAAGCACCCATATACCTACATAATATGTATGTTCGCTAAATGAATGTTCCTTCTTTTCCGTAAATGTGCACAAAATTCGAGCAAAAAATGAATTTGTCTGACAACTAAAATCTGAAATAAGAAGTGTCGGCTATACAGAGCTTTACCTTCATCGTACCTACGCGTAGTTTTTATGAAAAGTTATAGCGACTATAGCTACAAAAAGGATATTCGTGGATACTTAAACAGACATTTCGGGAAAAAAAGAATATTACGACACGTAAGTATGGGATATGGTATCATGAAGCAGGAACCCTTCTGACGAGGACATCCTTGTGCAAATCACAGGGTTTTGTTGTATTGAATACCATGTTCATCAAACGAGACCGACTCCTTGTTTTTCACAGCAGTGGCAATAAAGTCAAAAACCCAAAGTGATTAATTTTTGGTTGGCAATCTCATTAATGTCACTTTCCATTGGACGAAAAGAAACGCCGAGGAGCGTCTAGAAGCATTCTCAAACCGTTAAATTGGTGCAAAAAGATCGCTTCTCATGATTCTGAGGAGTGACAGCCGCTTCTCGATTTGAAGTGAGAATCGACTCAAGAAGCACTTCAAAAAGAAAATTTTCTTCAAAGAATTTTCCTTAAGAGAAATAGGTGTTTCACTCACACAAAGGCAATTACGTTAAACTGAACAGAAATTGTTTTGGGTGTTCCATTGGTTTTTAAAATGAATGCTTCTCCGAGTGAAACCAATGGAAAGCGACATAAGTTTAGGGTTAAAGACTTCTGGGAGAGGCTGTCGCCCAGCAACACTGGAAATGTGGAGAGAGGAAAACCTTTAAACATTTTTAAAAAGAAGGTAGCTATACGAAATTGCGACAGTTGCCGTTTGATCAATCAGATGTCCCACCCTTTGGATATCTTAAAAATTAGGCGGGTATAAGGTTGTCGGAAATAATAAAGCTGTTTGATGACAAAGGTGATTTGTGGTAGGTAAGTTAGAAACAGATGTAGTTCACGGCATAAAAACCGTTTATAGAATTAAGTTTATAGAAAGCGTATGTTTCTGTACTCCGTACTCTTTCAATCCTTAATGAGTGAGTTTTGTAATACGGGTTCCAAACAACACTGCAATACTACAGATTAGATCTGACAAAAGCTTAAGGCATTTGAGCGCATAAGGATGACAGATTTCTTTTCTCTCGATATCGCTTTACCCCGATATCGTGTAACGTGTAAAGTGTAACGTGTAAAGGGTAACGTGTAAAGTGTAACTTGTGAAGTGTGACGTGTAAAGTGTAGCGTAAAAAGTGTAACGTGTAAAGTTTTACTCTTAAAGTGTAACGTATTTAGTGTAACGTGTAAAGTGTAACGTCTAACGTCTAACGTCTAACGTCTAACGTCTAACGTCTAACGTCTAACGTCTAACGTCTAACGTCTAACGTCTAACGTCTAACGTCTAACGTCTAACGTCTAACGTCTAACGTCTAACGTCTAACGTCTAACGTCTAACGTCTAACGTCTAACGTCTAACTTCTAACGTCTAACGTCTAACGTCTAACGTCTAGCGTCTAACGTCTTTTTTAAAACAATTGCAAACTTAAATTCATGCTAGTCTCAAGAAATTAAAAAAAAGAAACTGATAGGAGCTGACTATAGCATGAGGAAGGTCAGCTTATTCAACTGAATATATCTATCGATATTTTTCAAAAATGATGAGAAATGACGAGAAATATTTCATACTCCCAATTCATTGCATTCCTCAACATTTAAATAGCAAATGAAGACCAAACAAAAACAAAAGGCCAATTTTCGTTTTTATGGTAATCGAAACTTTTACGCCTCTCTGATCAAACTTTGCTTTGACTTGTTGGTTGCCTTTTCACTTTTTAATTCGCAAAAGTTTAATGAAGAAAGATGGCAATTTGTATACGTTTTTTTTGTTTTTTTACTTTTTTGTCTTCGATTTCAAACTTTTTCTAATTTGACGACATTGTCGTCTAGCGCCAGTCGGAGTGAATGAAACTTATTTAAATTAAAATCTTTTGAAATGAAAATTATTGGTACTACGTGACATTTTGTCAACAAAGTGACAAATTCACGTTTAAACCAAAAAGGTAAAAAATAGTATTAGTCATTTTCGTGTTTTTTTTGTGATGATGGTCTTTTTAGATTAAAGTTTGGTAGAGAAATGATGGCCTCAAGGCCATAAAATTGTAAATATTTTCAACGATTTGGTTGGTGAGGGTCAGGAATTGATGGGTGTTGTAACATCACAATGTAATATGAGACGACATAAAGCGTAGTAAAATAAAGTCTCAAAGTGGGAGCGTTTAGAGTTGGTAGGATTAAGTAGATCAATGTCGATCGTGGCTAAAGATTTGATATTCTTAACTTAGACAAGATATGCGGAAATGGAAATCTTCTATAGAATGAGCAGAAGAATTTATTGATGGCTGTGACTTTACATCAAAAGCTGTTTTTTTGGACGTGAAGAAGTTCATGGAAGCAAACAGAATTAATTGCAACCCCCCTACTCCGCAGATTTATGTGTGGAGTAGGCTTCATGTAAATGTAAATGTAGAATTAATTATCAATAAAAATCGTAGCATTTGTATAACTATCTGCTCTTTATATTAACATGTTGAAATCTAACCTAGTGTTGACCTTATCAAAGCATGATGTTGACAAAGAGATTGTTGGTGGTTCTCAGGATTGACGAGAATAGAATACAAAAAATATTTCATTGACTAAGTCGACCGTTAATTAAATAAAATTATTGATGCATCTTCGACAAACATGAATTCATTTTGAATTCAAGATGTGGTTCTTTGTTTCCAAGGTACTGCTAATGGAACCCAATTTTATGACGAAGTTTTAAAGGTGTTCTTTTGCTGTTTACCAATAAACTTATCTGGTACTTTAATGACAAGGTAAAGAAATAAGAAGGTAAGAAATAAAAGAACTGCGCCAGAGGCATTCATTTGGTATTCTCTCTTAATGTTATCCGATTTTTTTTTAAACTCAATTGAGTATTAGTAAAAATTACTCTACTCCGCCATCACAATCTGTTTACATTCTTGCACTCTTAGTTTTTCTACGTCACTAAGATTATTTATCTTTTTTCTTTGCATTCTATTTTCAATCACACTGTATGCATTTGGTAACTTTTCTGCTGTCAGCAATAAAACAGTTATTTGTCTTTGGGATAAAATTGTATTTTTTCGTTCGTGCATTATCAGCAATAATATCATTTAATTTGTATTGTTTTCATTCACACCTTTTTTATGTTCATTACTTGTCAGCAATAATTCTTTAATGTTCAATTCAGTAACGTCATTTGATATTCGAAACTATAAATTATTTTCTTTTGTTTTTGTTTTCTTATGCACATTTGTAAATATGTAGAGTAAGCAATTTTTAGGTATAAATATTAAGTCAATCAGAAATAAAGCATGATTTTGAAATAACCAACCAAGACTTTTACACGAACCTTCAAGTGAGTCTGCTTGAAACCTCTTCATTATCATCTCAAGGTGTTATAGTGTTGCACTGTAACCACCCTTGCTAATCATAGTGATACACTGTGATCTAGCCTACATCATTCGGTAGAAGCACCGATTGAACATTTGGTGACCCCGACGTGATTATTGCTTCCCTCACCAGCAGTAAGAAGCAATTTTCGCTACCAAACGCGTTGCCAAGGCTATAACATTGGCATTTTAATTGAACGTATCTTAAAGCGTTGCCAGGGCTAAAACACTGGCAAAACTGCAACATTGAAATCTGCTCAATTCATTGAACTCATTGAAGACTAAAACTTCAGAGAGAGATCCAGAGACGACGCGACGATCCAAAAATTTAAACTATGGAGGATGAACTGGATATCTACACAAAGGGTGCCAGGCAGAAGGTCATCACCGATGAATTGCTGCGTTTGCAATCCAACATTGCAAAGGACGGACCGGAAAGGAAAACAGCAGAATATGCAAGGAAGCGGTTGGTGTTGATTGAAGATCTTTGGAGTGAGTTCGAAAAGAATCACAATGACATCGAGGAGGGGGGAAAACACGATACACCATACTTCCAGGGCGACACAGCTGGGAAGGTCAAGCAACTCTACCAATCGCTAACACAATACCTTCTGTCCGTGATGAAGGCTGGGACATCGGAAAAACAAGCTGAAAAAGAATCAGCAAAGGAAAACGTGATGAGGGCTGGGACATCGGAAGGACAAGCTGAAAAGGTATTCACAAGGGAACATTGTGAAGCTACTTCTCATTCGCTAACCTCAACACCGAACCAGGACATCGACACAACAAAGGTCTTTCGAAGGCAAAGGGCAATCCTGCAGTCATTGAAGCGATTGCTGGAAAACATAGAGGAGAGCGCAGAAGAGTATTCAAGCACGTGTTGCCGCCTAAAGATCGACCAAACAAAAGGCGTCTGGTCACAGATGGAGGAGGTTCATCAAAAAATTGCTGAGCTCCTAGAAGACCCAGAGAATGCAGGTTATGACATCGAAGAGTACTTCGCATTCGAGGACAGAGTCCAGAAAAATCTCCTCATGTTGTCAACCAAACTTGAAGGAGGCCGTCCTGATTCCCATCAAGCTGACACATTGAGGCAAACGGCAAAATTACCTAAAATAACCTTGCCAAGGTTTGACGGAAACTACCTGACCTGGAGGCAATACTGCGACTTGTTTACCGAATTGGTCCACAATCAAAAAATAGCCGATTGCCAAAAGTTGTTTTACCTAAAAACAACTCTGGAAGGTGAAGCAGAAAAACTGATACGCCACTTCCCCACCTCAGACGCCAACTACCACGCTGCTTGGAAGGTAGTTACTGAGCGGTTCGAAAACCCTCGGCTACTTGTTTCAGCACTTATCAATAAATTAATGGCGCAACCAACTTGTCATCAGGAAACAGCAAATCAAATAAAGGCATTGCACGACACTACAGTCGAATGCCTGCTGGGTCTTAAAAACCTAAAAATTGACATAGCAAACTGGGACCCACTCGTAATGAGTATTCTGATGAAAAAATTGGATCGGAATACTCTAACCCTTTGGGAGCAGTCCCTAAAACAGCCCAAGGAATTGCAGCCTTTGGATATATTTTTGAAGTTTTTGGAAACAAGGTTCCAGTCACTCGAAGCAATTGGAGGCAAGAGCAGCAAAAGAGACGAAGAAGAAAGAAGACGAGTCCATGGCTTCAAGGTGACAAGTTCTATAACCACCCAGAAGAAGGATTGCACATTGTGTAAGGCTCCACATCAATTATATGCGTGCCGTGCCTTCCTTGATCTAACACCATCGAACAGATTAAGTCACGTAAGAAACAACAAATTGTGTGTAAATTGTTTGAAGGATGGTCATACCTCCTATGATTGTCGTCACGGAAGCTGCTCAAAATGCTCAAAAAAACACAATACGTTGGTACATTTAACAAAGAGGGAGCTGCCGAACTCTAATAACCACAGTATTGGGCAACCAATTCAAGAATCCACCAACAAAAACACAACACTAGCAGCTGCAGGAATAAACAAGAAGGAGAGTTATGTATTTCTCAGCACAGTCATCGTGAACTTAGAGGGACAAGACGGTTCAACCATCAACTGCCGTGCGGTGTTGGACTCTGGGTCACAGATAAGTATCATCACAGAAAGAATGATACGAAGGCTTAAGATACCACTGTCCTTCAAGCCTATGATCATCCAAGGTGTCGGAAGCTGCAAAAGAGGTGCCCAGAAAAGGGCAAACATTAGTCTTAGGTCTAAAACTACCGATTTTACCGCCAGGCTTGAGGCCATAGTTTTGCCTCAAATCATATCACCTCAGCCAACACAAGCGTTCGATGTTTCAACGTGGAAAATTCCAGGAAATGTCAAACTAGCAGACTCTCAATTTAATAAGCCTGACCACATTGATCTCCTTATAGGAGCCGAGTTGTTCCATCAATTACTCTGCGTTGGGCAGATTAAACTTGGAAGCAATCTACCACTTCTACAAAACACATTATTGGGGTGGATAGTGACCGGAAGGGTGAAGGCTGGGTCAACAACAACTACAACATGTGGAATATTCGCTGAAGAATCTTCTCTCGAAAATGCAATTACCAAGTTCTGGCAAACCGAAGAACTCCCGTGCTCCAACTCAAAGCGAATCATCGCAGAAGAGAAATGTGAAGAATATTTCAATCAGTCAACATCAAGAAATACGAGCGGAAGATTCATTGTCAGCTTACCCTTCGCTGACGATCCAACTAAATTAGGGTCATCAAGTGACATAGCTCTCAATCGATTTCATGCCTTGGAGCGCAGGCTGAACCGTCATCCAGAATTACAGAAACAGTACACTGAATTTATGAACGAGTACATCCAGCTGGGGCACATGACGGAAATAGATTTCAAAACAGTGTCTACACCACACTACTTCTTGCCTCATCATTGTGTTCTTAAACCAGACAGTAGCAGCACAAAACTAAGAGTGGTATTTGACGCCTCTGCAAAGACATCATCTAATACTTCGTTAAATGACATCTTGTATGCCGGACCAACAATCCAAGATGACCTGTTTACGATTCTATTACGTTATAGATTGCCCCGATTTGTAATCAAGGCTGACATTCAAAATATGTATCGCCAAATTCTCGTACGTGAAGAAGACCTACACTTCCAACTTATATGGTGGCGCTCCCATCAGAATCAACCAATCAAATGTTATAAGCTTCAAACTGTCACATATGGAACTACGTCAGCTCCTTATCTTGCGACAAGGTGCCTCCAAGCATTGGCTAAAGAATACAATACGAAGTACCCCCTAGGCTCACAAGTATTGCAGAAGGACTTCTATGTTGATGACGTCATGACAGGGGCTGATAGCATGATCGAAGCAAAGGAAATTCAGACTCAATTGTCAGCATTGCTGCGCGAGGGAGGGTTCCAGTTAAAAAAATGGTGCTCCAACAAACAACAATTGCTCGCAAACGTCCCATTAGAAGACCAAGAGATTTCACTCAGCGACGATCGTAACGAAAGCAGTGTCAAAACCCTTGGGTTAATGTGGCGACCAAAATCCGACATATTTTGCATTAAAACAAATTATCGAACATCAAAAAGATTTACCAAAAGATCTGTGGCCTCAGATATAGCACGTCTTTTTGACCCTCTCGGCATAGTCGCTCCAGTGGTAGTTGTCGCAAAACTTTTCCTCCAAGAACTGTGGGAGCTTAAATACGACTGGGATGCTGCCTTACCAGAAGAAATGCACACCAGATGGGATAAATACTACAAAGGTCTCCGAGAACTAGATACATTCCAAATTCCTAGACACGTCTTCAGTCATCACATTCCATCATCAGTGCAAATCCATACATTTGCAGACGCATCAGAAAGGGCCTACGGAGCTGCTGTATTCATCAGATCCCTCAATAAAGAAGGTACAGTCATAGTGCGGCTGTTATGCTCAAAATCTCGAGTCGCACCAACTACCAAAACAGCATCAGGTATGAGATCAATGACAATACCTCGTCTAGAATTGTGTGCGGCACTGTTAGCTGCCGAACTATCACAACGAGTAAAGGGAGACCTAAACTTGGGCAATACTAGTAGCTTTCTGTGGTCTGACTCTCAAATTGTATTGAGTTGGATCAATTCAAGTGCAGACTCCTTTCAGACTTTTGTTGGACGTCGAGTGGCCAAGATCCAATCACACACGAGCGCTGATAATTGGAGATATGTAAGATCATCAGAAAATCCGGCAGATGTCTTATCAAGAGGCATATCCCCAGAAAAATTGCAGGATCATACATTATGGAAATTTGGTCCTCGGTTTTTACATGGTTCAGAAGCAATTTGGCCACCACCATTTAAAAACAGTAAAACGTGGTCAGATGAAAGGAAGAACGCTGCCTTGGTAACCAGTAAAGTTGACACTCAAAAACACGATATTTTCGAAGGAATCAGACATTCCAATTCCTTCCCTAAGCTCAAGACAATAATGGCATACTGCTTTCGATTTACAAGTCTCGTCAAGTCAGGTAAATTAAAGGAGTCGCTAAATTCAGTGAGGCAGAACCAAAAAAGGAACAAATCTGCATGGCCAATAACAACTTCAGAACTAGAGACTTCTTTGCAATTCCTCGTCAAGGAAATTCAATTCCACGGCTTTTATAAAGACATTTGTTTCCTCAAGGCAAATAAGGAGCTGGAAAAGGATAGTCCACTGAAGGGCCTAGCTGTATTTTTAGACGCGGACGATATTCTACGTGTTGGAGGTAGACTTCAAGAGTCATCATTATCTTACGATAGCAAGCATCCGATCCTGTTACCATATTCACATCCATACGTTGAAATGATCATGACAGACTTGCACATTCAAAACAATCATATTGGGCCTCAAGGTCTTCTAGCAATCACGAGACAGCGATTTTGGCCGATAAAGGGCAAAAACATTGCACGTTCCATCACTCAACATTGCACTTTTTGCATCAGAGCAAAACCACATATGTATTCCCAGATGATGGGAAATTTGCCAGGCACAAGAGTGCAACCAGCACGTCCTTTCATTAATACTGGTGTGGACTTTTGCGGCCCATTATGGGTTCACTACCGCACAAGAGGAAGTCGTCCACAAAAATGCTATCTATCAATGTTTTGCTGCTTCGCGACAAAGGCTGTCCATATCGAAGTTGTTAGCGACTTGACAACTGAAGCTTTTTTGGGAGCCTTACGAAGATTTATGAGTCGGCGTGGACACGTAAAAAATCTGTATTGCGATAATGCCACGAATTTCGTTGGCGCCAAAAATCAACTAGAAGAACTAAAAACAAATATATACTCAGCACAGGCGCAAAATAAAATCGCAACTTCGTGCAGTTCAAAGGGTATTGATTTCCACTTTATTCCTCCCCGAGCACCACATTTCGGAGGATTGTGGGAGGCCGCAGTCAAGTCCGCCAAACGTCTTTTACAATGCAAATTGGCTAACGCTTCACTAACCTACGAAGAACTTTGCACAATCACAGCAGAAGTTGAAGCGATTCTTAATTCACGACCCTTGACAGCAATGTCCAACGATCCAAGTGATCTGAATGCATTAACACCTAGTCATTTTCTGATTGGGGAGTCACTAAGGGCAACCATTGATACCAAGGCTGAACCAGTACGTGGGAGCCTACTGACTAGGTGGAAATTAGTAGCACACATAAAACGAGAATTCTGGAATCGATGGTCTCTGGAATACCTTAACGAGCTTCAATATCGAACAAAGTGGAAAAAACAATCAAACAATATCAAAATTGGTACCATTGTTATCATGAAAGAAGACAATACGCCAACAATGAAATGGCCACTTGGCAGAATCGAGCATATCCACGTCGGAAAGGACGGCTTGGTACGTGTCGCTGACGTGCGAACTAAATCTGGCATGTTGAGGCGCCCCATACATAAGCTTGCCCCCCTCATAGAAAATGATGAAGTCGAGTTGAATCCGCCATCAACAGATCGAAAACGGAGAAGCGATAGATCCACTCCTGATGAAACAACAACGTCAAAGGCAGCGAGAAATTCTACAAATCTTAATCCGCTTACTACGATGCTTTTGATTGGTCTTCTTTTACCAGCAGTATTGACAAGTGACATTGAAGTAACAACTTTCAACAACACTTCACCAGGAATGCATTTTCACCGACACGGAACAATCAGCCTGATTCATAACAAATGGAACATCATAGTATTCTACAACCTCGAGCCTTACCGAATGGAATTTGAAGCTTTGGAAAATACAACTACAATACTTAACCACATTTGTAAAAACCTATCCGGTAACGAACTGTGTCTTCAAATGGTTCACCAGTTTCAAGTCATCAAAAACGAGCTCAATGAAGACAACCTGATCGGAACTACCAAATTATCTATAAGAAGGAGACGAGGCGCCGTCGATGTTGTTGGAAATATAGCAAACTCACTTTTTGGAGTCCTCGACTCTAAATATGCTGAAGATATATCTCAAAAATTTAAAGGCATCGAATTAAACGAAGACCATCTTATGAGACTACTAAAAAATCATACCTCCATCGTAGATTCCACTATCAACATTGTCAGATTGAGTCAAGAAGATTCAATCAAAAGAAAACAAGCACTTGACCAACAACTTAGTCAATTGTTCAACAGTTTAAGCAATGTCACTGAAGAATTGTACCAAACTAAAATGAAGGAATTATTTTTATCATGGTGCACGCATGCAACACTAGTTATCATCAACATTCAGAGAATGCAGACAGCTATAGCAGACGTTCTGACTGACACGCACCGTGGACGAGTAAATCATCTTTTAATCACTCATCAACAACTCGTAACCGAAGTAGCAAAAATAAGAAATCATCTTCCTCCAGGTCTTCGCATCGCCGTAGAACCCGATCAAATTTTACAACTCTACAACCTAATGAATGTGGAGGGTCACATCAGTTCAAATTACATAACTTTCAAAATAGAAGTACCATTACTCAGCTTAGAGGAATTTTCAATTTACAAGCTTATTCCCATTCCGGCACCAGCTAATAATACTTACATGATTATTCAACCCTCAACTGACATGCTAGCAGTAAGTGCTCATCATGACCAATATTATCCAATCACTGAAGGTGAACTTTCAAAATGTTCAACGCTCAATGGAAATCATCATTTATGTATGCAAACTCACCCGGTGTATCAATCTGGAACCAATTTGAGTATGTGCGAGATGAATTTACTCAACAATAACTCAGAGATTTCCACCTGTGAACTGAAATTTGTCAAGGCGGAATCAGTATGGACGAAACTTCCTGACACAAATCAATGGATATTTTCATTAAACAAAGAAGCTGTGCTTAATGTTGTTTGTAATCATCAAACCTCATTTTTAGCATTGAAAGGAAGTGGGCTATTGAAACTTCAGCCCAATTGCGTAGCCAAAGACAAGCACTTAACACTTCAAGGCCAACAAATTTATTCATCAACGGTTCAAGCCTCATACACCAGGATTACTAACAATAATATACACAGTGAAGACGTAATTCGCCTAGCCTCTCCTCAGTACAACATGTTTAACCTCAGTTCATTCAGTCTTGAGCTAAATAAACTTCGAGAACAAATTAAACTTCAACAGCTTGAGCTTCCTACTACAATCAGTCTTCATAACACTCCTCATGTTGTTTCGAGTTCAGTTGGATTAATTATCATTTTCATAGCACTTATCTTCTTTATTTACAAGAAAATAAAGGGACGACAGAAGCCCCCTCATCCAGTTCCGTCTCCGCGGACAACCAACTCATCAAGTTGTACCATATCCATCTAGAAACTAACCTTCTGATGAAGCCTGGGATCATCAGCGCGGGGCAGGATGTTTACATTCTTGCACTCTTAGTTTTTCTACGTCACTAAGATTATTTATCTTTTTTCTTTGCATTCTATTTTCAATCACACTGTATGCATTTGGTAACTTTTCTGCTGTCAGCAATAAAACAGTTATTTGTCTTTGGGATAAAATTGTATTTTTTCGTTCGTGCATTATCAGCAATAATATCATTTAATTTGTATTGTTTTCATTCACACCTTTTTTATGTTCATTACTTGTCAGCAATAATTCTTTAATGTTCAATTCAGTAACGTCATTTGATATTCGAAACTATAAATTATTTTCTTTTGTTTTTGTTTTCTTATGCACATTTGTAAATATGTAGAGTAAGCAATTTTTAGGTATAAATATTAAGTCAATCAGAAATAAAGCATGATTTTGAAATAACCAACCAAGACTTTTACACGAACCTTCAAGTGAGTCTGCTTGAAACCTCTTCATTATCATCTCAAGGTGTTATAGTGTTGCACTGTAACCACCCTTGCTAATCATAGTGATACACTGTGATCTAGCCTACATCATTCGGTAGAAGCACCGATTGAACACAATCTATTGAATTTTGTTTATTCACAACCGGAGCGATCAATTACGTAACATAGTCATGTTATTTAAGACATGGTATCCTCCTTTTAAGTGATTTATGTAGGTACATCTTTCTCAACTGCGATAAATTTCACCTGATGACCAATCCCACATATAAGGTATAGATGATACATTTGGAAATGATTGTTTGTTTGGCTGTTTGTCCATCCCCCATATATGAACTTCCTTTATTAATTGTTTGATTGCGGTTATGCTTCAGTGAGTTAAAATATTTTAAATTTGGATTTTTCACAGCATATGATCCTCGCTCACGAAATCTAATCTTTCATGATGTTATATGCAAACTGAAGGCATTTGGTCGACTTATCATGTGAAGTCTCACAACAGTTTTTAAAATTTATTCTATGCTTTGCCCCGCGTGCCGAAAGGTAGTCCACTTGGACCTTTGTTTTTCACTGTCACAATCAATGAAGATGTGTCTTGATTTTCGCATAGTTCACCTTATCCCTGAGTCTTCCACGACAAATCCGCACCCAAATAAGCGTTGTTTCTGTTGTCTGTAGCAGTCGCCATAGTAGATGTCACAGTTTTTCATTTTCTTTATGCCCGGTCCACTCCATCGCACTTCTTGGATGGCGGTTATGTCTGCTTTGCAGCAGTCCAGGCCGTCCGCTAATTCTCCAGCTGCACGTAGTCTGTTAAGAGATCTTACGTTCCACGTGCAGATCCGGAGGTCCGTGTCCTTTTTACTTGCGATTATAGGTACTATAAGGCAAGTCTTGCAATCGTGCAGAAAAAAAATTTTGAGATAACAATTAAAAATGACATTACGATGATAGAGAATACGAAAAAAGTGGGTCCTGCAATTCTGTCTGTCTGTCTGTCTGTCTGTGTGTCTGTCGGTCTGTCTGTCTGTATATGGATCTACAGCCTGAACTAATAGACAGATTTTCTTCAAAATTTGCAGTTAGGGTCTGTGGAGCAGCCTACAGAGGGGTTTTTGGAATTGAGTCTCTAGGTCTTGAAATAACGGTACCTGCCATACAACCGATATGATAATACTTATTTTTCTCGAAAACGGCTCCAACGATTTCGATAAAATTTTGTGTGAGGGATTAATTTTGGATTGTCTTTCTTATGATGTAAAAAAAAATTTTGGAAAAAGGCTAAAAAAGGTACCTCCCATAGTACCGTTTTTTTCAAAACCGACTTTCTCGTTAATGGCTTACACGATCTTGGCGAAATTTTGGATTTAAAAAGTCGTAAACTGTGAAAGAAAGACTGCATATCAATATTTAAAAAAATTTAGTTTTTTAATTTTTAAAAATAACTTCGAAACTATAACTTTGATTTTTTTCAAATTTTTTTGTCAAAATAACTCTTATTAAGATCTAAAACTTTGCATACTCGACATTAAAAGAACAGTTTTAAAAAAAAGGGAAAAATAAAAAACCGTTTTTTGGAAAAACTGCTCCAACGATTTTGATAAAATTTTCATCATTCATATTTATGTATTAGCGATTGCAAAAGAATGGCGTTTTTAGATTTTTGCTTGAAACCTTTGGAATATTTAATTTAATTTTTTCATTATTTTGCGTGATTTAATTCAATTTTCATAATTAATGTGTAATGCAACCCTGTACCACAAAATATATTATGAAGAGCTAATACCAAAACCTTTAACTCAGCCTTTAGATTTTGATATCGTATTTAGAACACAATCGCAAGTTCGTGCGACCTAGTCGTGCCCATTTTTTTCGTTTGCTTAGGTCCTCAACTTTGAAATCATTATCGTTATCCGAGGCTTTTGGTTGTTTCGGAACCATATTTTTTCCGTGGTTGGGTAGTTAACCCTACGCACAACCCCCAACCTGGAAGGCCAGGTCATTTTGGATCCCTTCGGACACAAAGGGCTGGAATATCCAGTGTCAGTACCCTGCTGCAGGGGTGTGAGTGCTGCCGTTGGCTCACCAGGAGCTCATCCGCCACCATCTCTACTATAATACCCTGTCCTAGTATTGAAATACCCTGAGAGACCTTTAAACTAAATAAGTTGGAGTAGCTCCTTCAGGGGTTTCTGCCTTTTTGAGATAGGTAAACATCTTAAAAATGATGTCCTAAAATATTGGAATGATATCTTGGATATTTTTGAAATGGCAGCGTATAGAAGAGAAGCATCTCGGGCGCTCGAACTCCTGCTCTGAAAACTTTAAACGCGTTTTTCTCAAAACAGCATTCTTAAAATTTGCCGCAGCTGTAACTCACGCAAATATTAACAAATCGTCTTTAAATTTTGACTGTATGCTCTCCATATACAGCCATTTACAACTTTTACGATCGGATGCATTTCTGCCATTTTGTCAGTTTTCAATTTTTCACTATAATTATGGATGGCTGTATGAAAAAAAGGGTCTACTTTAACGCCATGTTCTTATTTTCTTGTTACAGGTACCAGAAAAACTCAAAAACTATTGACGTCTTTTAATTTCAAGGAGTTCAGAAAATGGTCCATATCTCTCTTGGATTTCAATATTTTAACTCGAAATTTTGTGACAATTTTCATGAATATATGTTTAATAAACTCCTAAGATTACAAAATATTTGAAGCTATAGTTTTTTTCACGCCTTCAAAAAATCACCTCCAATTGAGCTTGAGAAACTAGCCGAGCCCATTATTTATTTATTTATTTATTTATTTACGTCTAACAAGAACATTATCTTTCATAGACTTAATTCACAGAAGTAAAATAAAATGCAATAACATTAAGCATGAATTATTAATATAATATATATACATAATTGCTCACATCAAAAACATTATAAAGCTTTTGTAATATAATCTGTTCATGTTAAAATCAATAAAATTATCATAACGGTTATAAAAAATACATGCAGAAGATATAGGTTCGCTTAATCCATAGTGTGTATAATGTCTAGGAACATAAAAGAAATCCTGGTCTCTTGGACGCAAAGTACGAGACGGAGCATAAAGATAAAAAAAAGAAAGCAGGTGTGGACAATCAATGTGTCCAGTTAGAACATCCTGCGCAAATAAGACCGCATAATAAATTCGCCTTTTGTATAGGGGCTTAATACCTAATAAGGTGCATCTAGCTTCATAGACTGGCAAATCACCGTTCCAATTCATCTTTCGTAGAGCAAATTTTGTAAACCGTTTCTGAATCTTTTCAATACGTGAAATGTTATTTTGGTAATATGGATTCCATACAATACTGCAATATTCAAGCCTTGATCTTATCAAAGAATTAAACAAGGTCTTCAATGTGCATGGATCTTGAAATTCTTTGGTATTGCGAGGCATGAAACCAAATAATGAATTTGCACGTGATATGATGTAATCATAGTGCATTGAAAAATTCAGCTTGTGGTCAAAGACTACCCCAAGATCCTTATGACTTTCCACTCTTGTTAGAATTTCATTTTGGATCGAATACTGAAAATTTACCGTCGAGAGAATTCTGTAAAATGTAAGAACTGAGCATTTGCTTATATTCATTTGCAGACCATTAAGATTACACCAATGTGTGATATTATTAATATCATCTTGTAGGTCATAAGCATCTCATAGGGAAGCAATGCATTTAAATAATTTAAGATCGTCTGCGAATAAAAGAAAATTTGAGTGTTTAATAAAGGAAGGTAGATCATTGATGAAGAGTAAGAATAATAGAGGACCAAGATGGCTGCCTTGAGGAACACCAGAGTAGTTATAGACAGCAGTAGATATAGAAGAACCAATCTTTACGTATTGTATACGATTTTCTAAATAGCTGCGAATCCATTTCAAAATATTTGAATGAAAACCGAAGCGTTCTAGCTTGCTAACTAGAACTGAGTGTTGAACACGATCGAAAGCTTTAGCAAAATCAGTAAAGATTGTGTCAACTTGTTGACGTGTTTCCATTGTTTTAAGGCAATAGTTTGCAAAAATGGCGAGCTGTTAATTAAGCCAAAACTTCAGTATAGTCATAAGTTCAATAAGCTACAATAAGCTCAGAAAGGCAAACTTCTTGCTGAACCTAATAAAAAAGTGGACAAAAAAATTAATGGTTATGTGATCGTTGCATATCTACCATTTTCGCACTCATCTCGAGTACAATCTCTCAAGTCTGAGCTCAACTTTTTTGATTCAAGAATGAAATTGTGCGTTCTAGAAATACGTTACGTCTCGAGGTTCTTCGAGTTTTGTTATTTTTATCTTATTGTTATTGTGTAACATCTTCAGATGGTGTCCCTGGTGGCATGGTTTTTAAACCTGTCTCTTCAAAAACACAAAATTGTTATAGCACGGGCATTGGCAATTGCTCCCAGATAAAAAACACTACCATGATAAGCGCTATCTCCTTTAGACGTTTGGAATGGGCATAGCATTTTAAGATTTTGAAATGCGTTAAACCCCGAGGCTCAAGGGCCATATTGCGACACCCTCCGTATTCAATTGTTTTTTCTACATAGTCTAATGCGATGGAGCTACTTATAGTACAGATAGATAGATAGATACAGATTTTTATTAATAACAGTAAAATTAACATTATATCACATAGTTTTTCCTTTTCTATTTATTTTTTTTTATAACAAAAATCATTGTAGCATGGCAATTGCCGTCTGACAGATTGACAATAAAACACAAACACAAGTAATAAGCTCTCACTATATGTAGGTACATTTCATTATATACTCGTAATAAAAACGATTAACAATTTTTTTAACAAAATAAAGTAAATTAACAATAGTTGATAATTTTAAAAGAATTGAACAGAAACACAATCAGATATTTTCATTCATTATAGCAGCTCTATATCTGAGTGCAATTTTGCAAAATTCGTACAATTTGACAACATTCATTTCATTCAATAAACTTATAACTTGATCTTCTGATAAAAAGTCTTTTCTGAATATATTCCTTCTGATTTCTCGGAGAATTGGACATTTCCAAGGAAGTGCACAGTATCCTCTCCTTCAGCCAAGTTACACATATTCAGTGGCGGATCTAGACTAATGGCGCCCCTAGGCTGTGAAAAAAAGCCACCCCAAAAAAATTTTTTCACCCAAAACAAAAAGTTAAATTTTTACTTTAAAGTAACTAAAATAAAAAATAAAGTATAACTACTATTAAAATAATTTTTTTTTTTTTACAAAAAAAAATCAGTTTCTTTAATTTGGTATCAAAATATTGCATGAAGTTATACACATCACATCAATAATAATAATAATATATCAGTATTACATTTTATGTTATATTTTATTCATTGGTTTTAAATTAATTTTAGTGATTTTAAATTGTTAATCAACCAATATTTATAACATTACACGTCGTGCTTTTTTCTCTGTGTATGCTTCAATTATATCATCGAAGTACAGTGATCTCAGTAAACTGGACTCAATGTTCATGATGGCTGTATCATTTAGCTTATTTTGTGTTGTAACTGACCGTAAATAATTTTTAACTCTTTTTAAACAAGAAAAGCTGCGTTCACCAGTTGCTGGTGTACAAACGCAGATCCGCAAAGCAATGTAAAAATTTGGGTACATTAATTCAAACTCATTTTTTTTAAACCACTTAACAGTTCATTAGCTGACTTTGGAACTTCATTTTTAGTGATTTCCAATCACAGTGGATCTCAATGCATTTATTGACAAAATTTTTCTCATCATCCTCATAAATACTTTAAAAAGTTGCAGCTCGATGTTTGATGTCGTCTATTTTCATTTCCAATAAATTGACAAGAAAAGAAAAATTGGTGTTAAATTGCTGATAGGCATCGGATCTTTCTTCAAGAGCTGTCACGAGATTATCGATAATCACTAAAAAAGTATTAATTTTCAGATTATCTTCTCCACTCAACTCAATTTCACCAGTTGCTGTTTCACCAGTAGGGTTAACCGTCCTATTGTTGGCACCCCCCAATGATTGGCACATACCTCATATAAAAGACTTAAATATATCGGATCTTCAATTTTTTTTTAATATTTTCTTTTTTAATACTATCCTTACTTATTTCTGCATAGTTTGGCATTATTTTTTTCCCCCCTAAAGGTTCCCTTATGGTAAATATTCCTCCCTTTTCGAACATCAGGAACCCTCTCTCTATACCTTAAGCCATTAAAGCCGAACTAAAATTATGTCATTTATTCTTAAAAGCCAACCATTCTATCGTCCGTCGTATGAAAAAGGACACAACTTACAACTTAAATTTTAGTTAAACCTTGTGATATGCACAAGCAAAGTGGAGCGCTTATTGCGAAGGAAAATAGTGGAACAAAGGTCAATATCGTTGTGAAGTTTTGTTTCTTTAAAGTTTAAATAATTAAAGTGCAAAGAAAAGGTAAGCTAGTTTTTTAAAAATATTTCAAGTATTTATCAGGGGTGCTAACAATTGGATTGAAATTTCAGGCCTAGGCCAGTGACTTGCACATGCCAATCACTGGAAAGGGTGCCAATCTTTGGGTTGATTGGCACTGTGCCAATCTTTGGAATCCATGCCAATCATTAGCAAAAATGCCAATCACTGGGTTGATTGGCACTATGCCAATCATTGGACACGTAATAAATTACAAATTTGGTAACTCTTACTAATTTTCCTTACAAATCCAATGTGCCAATCATTGGATTGGCTAGTGCCAATGATTAAAAAATTGTGCCAATCATTGGGTATGTAGACATTGATGAACTTTTTATTCATTAATTAATCTTTTATTGTATGAATTAAGCTTCCGTTTACTTTAATAAAGAAAAAAATATATCAAAAAATTAAAAATCAAAAAAATGTGGACTGTTTTCTGTTATTCGGAATTATTATGGCCCAAAAAAGTTGAGATTTCGCTTAAGGTGCCAATGATTGGGTGGTTCACCCTACGTATTTTTCTTTTTTTTTCTCCTATTTGTGTCTTTCTCATAACTTTGTATTTTTAAAATTTCATTGGCTTAGTCTACAAAATTATTAAAATTCTCACGTTGTGCAGAAATAAATGTAATCAACATTTCGTATTCTGTTACGACAGTGAATATATCAATTTCAACTTTTTGTAACTTTTTATTGATAAAATTAATTTTTTTCAATATAAAACTCCAAACGATCACCATAAAAGTTGTTTCAAAACGTTGTAATTTTAATAGAATCCCCCTGGCTTCATATCTCGTAGTGTCTTTCTGGCACGTATCTTGTTCTATGTAAAAAAGTGTAGAAATTATTTCTTCGGCTGACTCAGATAAAGCTTGACAAGCATCAGCTTGAGATGACCAGCGAGTTGTCGATAAACTTTTTACTGTGTGAGGTCGAGAGTGCTCTGGATATTCGTCTTGAAGGATCTTCCAGCGAGATGTTGATCATCATGTTATAAATTTCTTGAATTAAATCGAAGAATGCACCTGCCTCTGCGCAGCTTCTTACAGCACATTCACCAACTAAGTTGAGTGAATGAGCAGCGCAAGGGATGTACACTGCGAGTGGTGATAGTTGTTTTATTTTTTGCTGTAGACATATTACGAGCGTTGTCGTATTTTCGAATTTTCAAAATATTTGCCGCCCCCCCCCCCCCCCTGGAGTTGCCGCCCTAGGCTGCAGCCTACTCAGCCTATAGCTAAATCCGCCACTGCACATATTACACTCAAGCGGTAGATCATCCCTGTGTGGAATGAAATTTAGATCAAGTAGTTCACTACGTAGTCTAACCATCACAGAGATCACGTGTACATTATTCGAATCATGAAAGTAATTTTTCTCTGCGAGGTTATGGTTTAGTGTGCTATAAGTTGTTCTGTACAAGGAATTAGAAGCTTTTGCAATATAATCAGCTCTACATTTCTCATCAACCTTTGAAATGACTTCATACAGGATATTTTTAGTGGCTGATAAATCCTCGATGGGTATACTAAAATTAATTTGGCATCCTTCAGATAGATCTTGCCACTCACGGTACCAACTATTTTGGTCTTGTATCGCTTTTATGGCCACTTTTTTCACGACACGTGAATCATTCATTTTAAGAATTTTAAGTAAGAAGTCAGCTTGTAACTTCAATGATTTTATAAACAAAGGTGAGAGACCAGTTTCCAACATTATGACGTAATTCGGTGTATTCTGCGGTAGATGAAATATTCTTTTGATAAAATGCGTGAGGAGTTTTTCAACCGAGTTGAACTTCTTGCATCCCCATACTTGTGATCCATATAAAAGTATGTTCTCAGCTACTGCTTCAAAAAACCTTAAATTTGCTACTGTGCGCTATAAACTTATTCATGAAGCATTGCTTCCATGTCATATTAATAGCAGTTTTCGCTTTGACCAATTTCTCCTTTAAATGTTTCTCCATATTAAAATTATTTGTTACAGTAACGCCAAGGTATTTGTAGTCGCGTACACATTCAATATTTTCACGATTAAAATTCCAATTTTTCGTTTGATGCATTGCGTCCACCACCACTCTTAATGATCATAACCTTCGATTTATCGATGTTGACTATTAAATTCCATAGCTGGCAATACAGATATACTTTATTAATCATGAGCTGCATGAGCTGTTTCCGGAGAATGCGCAAACATGACTATATCGTCTGTGAACAATAGTGCCTTAATCTTTATCCCAGCGAAATCTACTCCGCCAGGCAAGTAGTCAAGAAGGTCGTCTATGAAGAGTGCGAACAGGGTAGGGCTTAATGTACAACCTTTTCGCACTCCCGATGCGGTTTCAAACAACTCCGATAGCTCTTCGCCTGTCCATACTGCCGACCTGGTTCCTCTATATAAATTTTCCAAAACACGTCCAAACTTCAATGAAACCCCCAGACTGTACAGCTTATAAAACAGTGCACCTCTATCGATTGTATCAAAAGCCGCTTTAAAGTCGATGAAAAAAACATCAAGTTTTTTCTTTTGTTTCAAAAAATGTTCTGCCAAGCTCTTGAAAATAAAAATGTTGTCGATTGCTGAATATCCTGGTCTAAAACCAGCCTGGAACTCCTTAAGCAGGTTACCGGTCTCAATCCAAATAACGAGACGCTTACTGTACTTATAGTACAGATTTGGATTAAGCGCATCTTAACCATAAAAAACGCGAAGTCTTATTCCGAGTAATCGTTTTTCTTCATGTTGAAGATAAGAGAAAGATTCGTTTGTTCCTTCAAAGTCGAACAAACGAATCCTTCTCTTATCTTCAACATGAAGAAAAACGATTACTCGGAATAAGACTTCGCGTTTTTATGGTTATGATGTATGTATTAAAATACATCACAAACGCTGTGTGTTACTGAAATTCTAAATTCCAACTCGTCATCTATCACGTAATACGAAAGAAACATCATTTTAAATCAGAATTGTCTATATGCAACCACGGTGTGGGTCGTGTTAGGTTGTAAAGCACGAGTGAAATTCAAACAAGTCAATAGAGGAGAAAAAACAAGTAGTGTGACTCATGTTTTTTATTGTAGAAAGAAACCAATCAGTCGAATGACCGTGTGTTTTCGTTTTAAACGAACCAACTCGAATTACACGACTTATTTCCCTAAAAATACTTTAAAAGACCGTACTACTGTATAGGTGCAATTCAAGTGATTAAACCAACTGCCGGTCTGCGCCTAGTGTCCTCAAATCAGTGCATTTTTTTAACCACCCAAATTAATTAAAAAGCAAAATTACATTTTGGGACAAATTATTCAATAAATAATTCGACCAATTAACGCAATAATCGTTTCCGCCGCATCATGATACCTAGAACTAGTTCTTCTGCTTACTTGTAAACAGTTTTCATTTCAGTCCATTCCATTTTCTCGGAATGCTCATCAGTCTTACGGCTCTTACCTCGCACCCAACTTTGGACGTATAGTAAAGTATAAAGTAGACTATGTTTTTCACAAGGGTTTAAAAGCAACGTGCATCGTTGTCTCCTATTAAATCATTTTCTTTTTTTGCTAAATGCTCGCTTAAACATTATAAGGGTATTCATAACCCCTTGATGTAGGTACGCACAAGTTACTAGAATTTTTTTTTGCTTTTTGGAATAACTTAAAGACCTTTGAAATCAATAATCAAATTGTTTAGCTCTGTAGATGTTTGAAATAGATACGGGTTAAACGAACGCACACAAACTACACGACTTTCTAATACCTCAGTTCGTGTTAGCTTGTGTTGGGTGTATATAGACACTCGTCTTTGAAGATCTGTGCAACAAAACCATCAATTGTCATTTTAAAAGTGGCTATTTGTGCAGGCTTCAGCTTGAATTATTAAGTAGGGTTCGACAAAATCATTTGAATAGTTTGATTATAAATTTATATTAGTCCTCAATTTCCATAAACTGGTCTGATTATCTTAAATTTTCTCTTCAAAATACTCTTGCGTTGTTTCTATAATGCAAATTGGCAAAATTCTAAGAAAACTCTTTTATGAACTGCCACTTTTCTGCATAATTTTTTATGGTTCTAACCATTTAAAGCTTTCCGATTCTTTCTTCCACTTAATGAACGAAGATTCCTTTAGAAATTATCTCCTGATAGGCCAAAGGCCACCAAAATCTATTAACTGTCTTTTTTTCTTTGTAAGCCTTTTTCTTAATTTTTTCGGTATACTTCAAGGCAGCCACTTAGGTCCTCTGTTTTATTTCTTTTGACTGTCTGTTTTTTCTTTTGATTGCTCTACAGGGGGTTGAAACTTGTGGCTGTCTTCTACAAATCTTACTTCGACCACTTCTCAGTCTTTGGTTTGAAGAATAGTTTTAAAGCTTATATTGACAAATTTGCCATAACTTTTCTTTTCCAGTCTCCATGATCAACACATATCCATCGAACCTAGGGTCGAGTTACGGCACACGTGATCGAGTAATAAGTGACTGAATTATACATATGTGGCGGATGCTGGCAATGATGTCCACAAATTCACCGCAGGTCGTCGAGTGATAGATGCCGCCTTGAGCAAGCCAATCAGCAACCAGCTCGTTAGAAAAGTTAACCAGCTCGTGAGAAAAGTTAACGAAAGGATAGATGCCGCCTTGAAACAACCAATCAGCAGCCGACGCGAGCCCACCATCGAGAAAAACAGAACCAGAGTTCAGTTTAACAATTAATCACGACCGAACAACATCTCATGTCCGCAGCTCCACAAGTACATCGTCACAGAAGTTTTTATACGATTCTCTAAAAGTTTTTATTAAAATTATAATTTAGTTTTTATAATAAATAAATTTGATTGTTCATTTTTGGAATTTAGTCGTTCTAATATGGAAGGGGCTGAAGAAAGCCCCAAAGTGGTGACCCCGACGTCGAATTCGGACGACGAATTTTTAGACATCGACACCGCAGCCGTGGGCGAACAGCCAGACGGCATGGTAGCGGCAACAGTGTACGCGCGGTTGCAGATTCCCACGTTCACAGAGTCTGATGTCGACAACTGGTTCTACCTAATGTCTTTTTATTTCCGCGCATCTGGCATAACCACGGACTTGCGCAAATTCGACACCGTCTGCGCTCAATTGCCATTGGGCCGGATCACCGAACTCCGGCCAATAATAGACAGCGCCCCCGCAACAAAAAAATTTGAGTATATACAAAGTAAGTTAACTGATTACTTTGACGACAGTCAACAGAAACGGCTTCACCGCGTCTTGCATAATATGCCACTAGGGGATAAGAAACCCAGCCGGTTATATTATGAAATGCTTCAAGCATCTAGAGGGTCGCTTAGCGAACAAGTGCTCCTCGATCTATGGGCTGCACGTCTTCCGCAGTCCGCCCAGGCAGTGATCGTGCTGACCAAAGGTACAGCGGCGGAAAAAACTAAAATAGCAGATACCGTCATGGAGAACGTCGAGCTGCGACAGTTAAACGCAGTCACACCCGCAGTAAGACCATCACCGCAAGAGACCTCAACCCAGGCAGAGAGCCCTCCGACTTCATCCGAAATGGCAGTTCTGGTCCACGAATTGTCAAGAATCTTAACGGACCGACGACCGCCACGACAGCGCAGCAACACATCGCAACATGTAGACAGGCCAAGCGTGTACAACCAACGAAGGAGAGAACAGTCAGTCGAACAGCTTGATTATTGCTGGTTCCATCGTAAGTTCGGTAATAAAGCAGTCAACTGCCGCCAACCATGTCGCTTTCGGTACTCTGCACTAACGGTAAACCCCTCGCAACCACCTTTATGACTCGACCCAACGCACTCGGATACAAGACGACGTGGCGCTTCCATCAGCCGCCTCTGCATACGCGAGCAAAACACAAACCTTCCATTCCTCATCGACACAGGTGCAGAAGTTTCCTGCCTCCCGCCATCATCATCGCTAAAAACACCACGTGCAACGAATATGCAATTATTCGCTGTGAACGGCACGCCAATAAAGGTTTTTGGCGAGGTAACGAACGAGCTCAACCTCGGTCTCCGCCGCCCGTTCGTATGGACGTTCATCGTGGCTGACGTAACTTCACCAATCATCGGAGCGGACTTCCTGAAACACCATGATCTGATGGTGGACGTAAAAAGAGAACGTCTCGTAGACTCGCGTACTAACGTCCTTTACAAATCTCTACACGCCATTACCAGCAACCAGATATCCTTGATCAGTTCCCAGGCTTGACTCGCCTCGCACCACCCGGAGCATCGACCAACTCGGAGGCACTTCATTTTATTGAAACGAGCGGCCCCCCTTGTAGAGCTCGGGCACGCCGTCTCGCACCGGACAAGCTGAAGGCAGCAAAGGAAGAATTCGAACTGCTAATGCGTGCCGGGATATGCCGCCCATCGAAATCGAATTGGTCAAGCCCTCTTCACATGGTACGGAAAGCCGACGGATCCTGGAGGCCTTGTGGGGACTATAGAAACCTTAATGCGATTACCATACCAGACCGCTACCCGCTTCCATACCTGCATGACTTTGCCACCATACTACGAGGTAAGTCAATATTCTCAAAAATCGATTTGCAGAAGGCCTTCCACCAGGTTCCGATCAACCCAGGCGACGTACCCAAGACCGCCATTATAACACCATTTGGTCTGTACGAATTCACACACATGACATTCGGCCTACGCAATGCGGCACAAACGCTCCAACGACTGGTCCACGAAGTCCTCCGAGGAGTCGAATATGCCTTCCCATATATGGACGACATTTGCATAGCATCGTCAAACATTGATGAACACCGTCAGCATATCCACGAAGTACTAAAAAGGCTTGCTAGCCACAACCTCGCCATTAACGTAGCCAAATGTGTGTTCGGGAAGAAGGAACTCGAGTTCCTTGGGCATTTCATCTCAAGCAAAGGTATTGCACCTCTGCCCTCACGAGTGGAAGCAATCCAGCGAATAAAACGGCCGGATACGGTCAAGGAGCTAAAAGGATTCATCGCGACGATCAACTTCTACCGCAAATTCATACCCCATGCAGTCTCCACTCAAATCCCACTGTTAAAGATGACACCTGGCAACAAAAAAAACGATAAAACGATCTTAAACTGGACCGAAACCACCATCGAAGCATTCAACAACTGCCGCAAACTGCTAGCGAACGCAGTGTGCTTGTCGCACCCCGTACCTGATGCAGAACTGACCCTCATTACAGACGCATCAAATACAGCCGCAGGAGCGGCTCTTCATCAAATAGTGGATAACGTCGCTGAACCGCTAGGATTTTTTTCGAAGAAATTCTCTTCGGCACAGCAGCGTTACTCTACTTACGACAGGGAGCTTACCGCGATGTACCTAGCTGTACGACACTTCCGGGATTTGTTGGAGGGGCGGACGTTTTACATACAAACAGACCATAAGCCGCTCACATTCGCATTCCAGCAACGTCCAGAGAAATCTTCACCACGTCAAACAAATCACCTATCTTTCATCAGTGAATTTACTACGGATATACGCTACATCAAAGGTGAAAACAACCACGCGGCAGACCTCCTTTCACGCATTGACTCAGTACACTCCACGAACGACCTATACTTAAAGCTGTCAGTAGCACAAGAAACAGATAACGAACTCCAAGAGCTGTTAAAAGGTAACCCTGTTCATTCTATGCAACTAACATTATTTTCATTCCCACACATAGACAAGCCGATTTATTGCGACATTTCACATAATCGCATTCGACCGTTCGTAACCAAAGACCTACGAAAAACGTTCTTCGAAGCAACACACAATCTTTCCCATCCAGGCCGCCGCGCCTCCGCTCGTATTCGTCTGGCCTAACATAAGACAGCACTGCGCCAACTTTGCAAAAATGTGCATACCGTGTCAGCAAACAAAAGTGCAACGACACACCAAGTCGGAACTCCGACGATACCCGACCCCAGACGAGCGTTTCGCCCACATCAACATCGACATCGTAGGCCCGTTTCCACCGTGTGAAAATCAACAGTACATCTTAACGGTTGTCGATCGATACACGAGATGGCCAGAAGCGTACCCGATGCCAGACATGACCGCCACCAGCTGTGCAACGGCTCTCATCAGCGGGTGGATCGCTCGATTTGGATCACCTGTGCGAATCACCTCGGACCGAGGAAGGAGGCAATTCACATCCTCAATCTTCGAAGAGCTGTGCAAGAGTATGGGCACTAACCACTCGATGACAACATCATATCATCCGCAATCCAATGGCATCGTGGAGCGGTTCCACAGAACACTCAAGGCGGCCATAAACTGCAACGACGCAACACGATGGGTAAAGCGCTTACCGTTCGTACTATTGGGTCTCCGCTCAACATGGAAAGAAGATATTAACGCCACTCCAGCAGAGCTTGTCTACGGAACCTCATTAAGACTCCCGGGTGATCTGCTAGCACCAAAACAAGACAACCGGCCCCAAAGTGACTTCGTAAAAGAGTTACGACATACCATGCGCCAAGTAACTCCATATCAGACAGCCTGGCACACAGAACACAACTCATTCGTCCACAAGGATTTGCAAACCTCATCGCACGCGTTCATTCGAAACGACTCGGTGAAACAGTCGATCGTTCCTCCCTACGAAGGGCCGTTCGAAATAAAACAGCGGGGCGATAAATTTTTCACCCTCAACGTCAAAGGAAAAACAACGAAAATATCGCTAGACAGACTCAAGCCAGCGTACATCGAAACAACAGAAAGAGAATCAACACAGCCATCCATTGAAGAACAAAACACGAAAACGAAACCGCCACAACCAGACAAATCTCATCCTTCTTGCACTCTAAAAGGTCGCGCAATCAAAAAACCAGCGCGATATCTCTAAAAGTGCAAAAGTCTTCTGGGGGGCCTATGTGGTGGATGCTGGCAATGATGTCCACAAATTCACCGCAGGTCGTCGAGTGATAGATGCCGCCTTGAGCAAGCCAATCAGCAACCAGCTCGTTAGAAAAGTTAACCAGCTCGTGAGAAAAGTTAACGAAAGGATAGATGCCGCCTTGAAACAACCAATCAGCAGCCGACGCGAGCCCACCATCGAGAAAAACAGAACCAGAGTTCAGTTTAACAATTAATCACGACCGAACAACATCTCATGTCCGCAGCTCCACAAGTACATCGTCACAGAAGTTTTTATACGATTCTCTAAAAGTTTTTATTAAAATTATAATTTAGTTTTTATAATAAACTAGCTGAGCCGCCCGGCTTTGCTCGGGTCTGTAGTTTTAAGGTTCCAGTTCTCGTTTTTACTCTTCCGTGGGAATTTGGGGAAGAAATGTAATCTGTCTTACTGTGGGAATAAGTGGTATCCAAATGCTGAAAGAATTTTTGAAATCTATCCAGCAGTTTCTAAGTTTTCGTTCCCAACCCCGTTCCTGAGGGAATCATCCGTTCCCATGGAAATATGTGAATGAAATGTAATTCTATGTCACTGAGGGATAATGTAACATCCCAGAGCTGAAAGAATTTTTGAAATCGGTTCAGAAGCTTATAAGTTTCCATTTACAACCCCGTTCCTGAAGGAATCTTCTGTTCCCGTAGAAATATGTGAATGAAATATAAGTATGTCACTGAGGGATAATGTTACATCCTAGAGTTGAAAGAATTTTTGAAATCGGTCAAGTTACTTTATGGTTCCCGTTCTCGTTCCTGTTTCTGCTCTCGTGGGATTATATAATAATGAAAAACACGCTTAGTTACTGAGGGATTATGTGGCATCCCAGTACAGAAAGAATTTTTGTTATCTGTCCAGTAGCTCCTAAGTTTCCGCTCCCAACCCCGTTCCTGTAGGAGTCTTCCATTCCCATGGAAATATGTGAATGAAATGTATGTCTATCTCACTGAGGGATAATGTAACATCCCAGAGTTGAAAGAATTTTTGAAATCGGTCAAGTAACTTTATGGTTCCCGTCCTCGTTCCCGTTTCTGTTCCCGTGGGAATATAGGGAAGAAATACACGCCAAGTTACTGAGGGATTATGTGGCATCCCAGTGCAGAAAGAATTTTTGAAATCTGTCCAGACAGTAGCTTCTAAGCTTCCGTTCCCAACCCCGTTCCTGTAGGAATCTTCCGTTCCCATGGAAATATGTGAATGAAATGTAAGTCTATGTCACTGAGGGATAATGTAACATCCCAGAGTTGAAAGAATTTTTGAAATCGGTCAAGTAACTTTATGGTTCCCGTCCTCTTTCCCCTTTCCGTTCGTGTGGGATTATGGGGATGAAATATAGTTTAAGTTACTGATGAAGGGAGATAATGTAGGTGCCGTGACATAAGGCCAAGCGACATAAGGCCAAATTTGAATGTTTGGCCTTATGTCACTTTGCGAAAGCGACATAAGGCCAAATTTGAGGAGTTGGCCTTAAGTCACTTTCCCATAGCGTCATAAGGCCAACTTTTTTTGGGACATAAGGCCAACTGTTCAATTTATTGTTTGTTTATGCCGTTAGGATTGTTATCAACATCTCGCTTTTTACATGTTGCGCTCATTAACATTCTTCTTTTCAATTGTGTAAAAATTAATCTTTTGGACGGCACTTTCATTTTTCGCAAGACAATCATGTAAGCTTACTTCCCTTACTTATATTTGAACAAAACATTTTTCCATTATTAACTTCTTATCAAAATTTTGCTTGATGCACGTGATGCATTGTTTTATAAAGGAAGATACAGTTATAATTAAAAATGCGAATGCATACATACAGAATATTTTTAAGTATCATTAGCCGTGTTTCATTGGGAATTTTCATATTCACTTCACTAATACGCTCAATAAAACGCTGTACTCACTAATGCAACTCTATTCCATAAACTCGATTTACCAGCCATCCCTGTTGTTCACTTCTGCAAGTGACTAATTTTTATTCACTTATCGTCGTTGTTCACTTAGAGTTGTTGTTTTCCCATGTGCGATGTTCTGCGATGTTTTGCTGAAGTGAATACAGATTCCCAATAAAACTCGGCTATTGATACAAAGAGATATGCTTTCAATTAGTTAAATTTAAAGATATAAGTTAAAAAGCTTTTACAAAACATTCGCCGGGAATTTTTTAAAATATTTTTTCAGTTTTGTTTTCAAATCTTTAGGTTTTCAGCTTAAGGTAAAGTAAAAATTCACGCGAATTTTTTACTTTTACTTTACCTTAAGCTGAAAACCTAAAGATTTGAAAACAAAACTGAAAAAACATTTTAAAAAATTCCCAGCGAATGTTTTGTAAAAGCTTTTCAACTTATATATTTAAATTTAACTAATTGAAAACATATCTCTTTGTATCAATGATACTCAAAAATATTCTGTATTTATGCACTCGCATTTTTAATTATAACTGTAGGTATCTTCCTTTATAAAACAATGCATCACATGTATTTAATCAGAAATACAATTCATAACAGAGGACTGCACTTTCATTCTTTTGCTGTCCACTTTTATATATTAAAAATCATAATCCAATTCTCTTTCCAATTTGCAGACAAATTGTGACGAATACCACCCAAATTTTTTGTTAATTTTAGAAAGTATAAAATCTTTTTTGAATTGTTGTAGATTTGTTTTGACTTAGCGTTTATTTTCATTGGAATGCTTTTATGTTGTTGTTTGTTGTATATGTATATGCCTTTCTTGTTTAATAATAATAAAATTAAATACTTATGAAAATACTTACAATATACACATGAATATTTAACTATTTTTCGTCTTTTGCTTGAAGTTATGGAATATGAACTTTGTTCTTTGAATCCAGGTACAACCACTTCTGAGTTCTGAGTGACATAAGGCCATATTGGCCTTATGACGCTTTGGGAAAGTGACATAATGCCAACTCCTAAAATTTGGCCTTATGTCGCTTTCGCAAAGTGACATAAGGCCAAACATTCAAATTTGGCCTTATGTCGCTTGGCCTTATGTCACGGCACCGATAATGTAGCACCGCTAGTGCTGAAAGATTTTTTTTGAAATCTGTGGAGTAGTTTCTAATTTTCCGTTCCCAACCCCGTTCCTGTGGGAATATGGGGATCAGACCTTGACAGGAACCATCTCTGAACTAAACTATGTCTACCCTGTAAATTTCATAAAAATCCGTTGGGTGGTTTAGGAGTTTACCCCGGACATATATACATACATACATACATACATCCTACTTTATATATATAGATTAATTTGATTGTTCATTTTTGGAATTTAGTCGTTCTAATATGGAAGGGGCTGAAGAAAGCCCCAAACATATGTTTTTGGAATTACTTTTCACGATATCGAGCAATTAGTGCCACAATTTTATATTCTTTCATCAGTGTTTGAACGAATTGAAGTCGACAAATGAACAGCAGACTGAGGTTGTGTAAAACGGTGTGAATTTTGAAAGAAAAATTGTACTCACTCATTCGATCACTGATGCGGTAATTCGGCCCCTGGTTTGACGAGTGCAAATTTCGTATTTATACCCACAAAATAAATTATGTTGAATATTCTCTTTTTTAGCTTATATGAAACATTTGCGGCAATGTGGAAAACGACCAAACTCATTTTCCTACCCCTTTTCTTCTTCTTAAAGTTCACCAGATCCCTTTCGTAAGTCAACTTCTTCGTCTACGTGTGTAACCAGCCTCACTGTTTATTATTCAATCGATTTGTAGCAATGGTATTTTAAGCAGCGGATTGCTTTTGGTTTGATTTCCTCTTCATCTAAGAGGCCGTCCATTTCCACTCGAATTTACCCGGTGATGTTAATAACTCTCCGACCTTAGGTAAACACATCCCTTTCCCTTGCGACTTTTCCTCTGTTACACTTATTTTAGAATAAGAACGTCAGTCAGACTTTCATAGTTCCCTTACCAACATAAAGAATGCCCAAAAAAGATTGCTGTAGCATTAAAAGCCGGTTTAAGCTTCGCTTATTGCATATATCAATGTAACGACGTTCATGTTTGGTTCTGACCCCGTTGAATAAAATGATCAAATAAACGATTCTACCTTATAACGAAACCCATAATCTTGAATAAATGGTGCCTATGATTATTATTCTTCTGCCATTTAATTTGATACGATGTTTCCATGACACGCAGGTATTTGACAATGAGATGTAATGGCTAAATGGACAAAGAACAGTGTTCGAGACAAAAGCTTTGATTAAACAAAAATCATGCCTGTAGTACTTACTAGTAATTTTCCTAGCCCTGGGAAATTCTAGACTTATAGGAGATGAGAGACATTTATGGTTTGTGCTCGTTAGATAAATTTTTAATGCGAATCCAAAACATGTGATGACTATTGTGTTGTGTCAATCACCTCAGTGTAACATCAGCTTATCTTTAAACCATGTCAGTAAAAGAATAGCGTTAAGCCTTAAGACCTGAGATATTACAAAGAACAAGTCCTAAGATCGAACCTTGTGCTTATCCGATTTTGAACGCATTTCTCTAGGGACTTTGCCAGTTGGTTACGGTAGAACTTTGTCCTTTACAGCCCGATTTTGACATCACATCACTAACAAGTGAAAACATCCCAGTCAGGACATAACTTTCCGCTCAAGCCTCAAATAGTGATGTGGTTTGTTTGGGCAAAATCTGGCCGTTAGTGTATGTTTCCATTCAGACACTATATAAATGCATGGGTTGGGGCAGCAGTGTGCAATTCCTAAATATAGGCAACATGACTCTACGAACATGTACAGAAACTAGACAATAGACGCACTTTACAAACAAAAAAGTAGACTCCTGTCAAGACTCAAAATCTTGCACAGTAGGTTTACAGACCGGCACGATTTGGAGATTAGAACTCTGAAGTCACAGATCAAAAATCTCCAACAGTTAATTAAAGAAAATTACAGAATATCTCTATCTCTTTTCTGGAACAACAAAATTCGGGCTGTGCAGTCCAACAACCCGAGTATGTTTCCGGAAATAAACAAAATTTTTAGGAGAAAAGATCAAAATGACCTTCAGAGTATTAAACTCCAAAGGACGACAGAGAACAAGAACTTACTTCTGACAATTGGAATAGATCCAGATGACGCCATCTTGGATGATGACAACTTTATAGTGGAAGATGCTCAAGTATATAAGGTGAATGAGTGCGTTCGCCCGAATCACGACCTTGAGAACAGAGCCTTCGTTGGACACTTCTATCTTAGAGACGAGATCTCGCATTGGCGATCTGAGAATCCTGGTTCCACTAGGTTCAATGACGACCGACTTGCAAATGCAGTCATCGCCCAGCGAAACGGGGATAACACCTTGTTCGTGTCTAAGATGGACCTCGAGGACATCTTTCACAAAATAAAGAAAAAGAAGTCAGCAGGAGTCGACGGCATACCCAATGTTGTGCTACGAAACCTCCCTTAGGAAGCGGTGGACATATACACCACGTTGTTCAACAATGGGCTGAATAATGCATACTATCCAGTGCGTTGGAAGATGGCAGTGGTTCATCCTCTCCTTAAAAAAGGGAAGGATGGTTCCAATCCAGCAAATCTCCGGTCAATTAGTCTTCTTCCGAGTATCAGCAAGGTATTTGAGAAAGTTCTCAACAGAGCTTTGTCCACATGGGCTGAGGACAAACATATTATCCCAGAAAATCAGTTTGGTTTTAAGGCGGGCCATGATACCATACATGCCGCGTCTAAACTAGTATCTGACATTCAATGGAAAAAAGCTAAAAAGCAGTGTACGGGTGCATGTCTGGTTGACTTGGAGAAGGCATTCGATACCGTTTGGTTAGACGGTCTTTTCTATAAGTTGATCAGGTATGGCATGAGTAAACCACTGCTATATATTCTCAATGACATGCTTCATGGTAGAACGTTTGTTGTGAAAAGTTGCAATATAACTTATACCAGAACTTTTAAAATACAGAACGGTCTGCAACAGGGAGCGGTGAATTCGCCTATTTTGTTTAGCATTTTCACCGGCGATCTAATTGGTTCTTTTCACCATGCTATAGCGTACGCCGACGACCTCATTGCGTACAGAACAGGTCCAAAGATCGAAGACATCAGAAGTCTCTTGCAAAGTGACTTCGATAAGATTCAGCAATATTACGATGACTGGAAGCTGAAAATCAACTATCAGAAATCGGAAACAATTGTGTTTAGAACCCCGTTGGCTCGGGCCTCATGGGATACGAGAAAGAACTGGCGAAAGCTGGTGATCGTTGATCTACATGGCCACCCACTGCCAAGCAAAGTAGTAGTCAAGTACATCGGCATCTGGCTAGATCAGTATCTATATTTTAACAAACATATGGATGCGGCTCTGGCCAGGGCTAGAGGAGCTTTTGCTCTGACGATGCGACTGTTTCACAGCAGTCAACTTGATAGCAGAGTGAAGGTGATTTGCTACATGGCCCTCATAAGGCCAATGATTGTCTATGCGTGCCCTGTGTGGTTCAATGTTAAAGCGTCTCAGATGGAAAAGATTCGGGTGTTTGAGAGACAGTGTCTGCGTACCTGTCTTGGATTGCACAGAACACCAGAGTCGGAGTACAGAAGATATTATCCTAATGGGGTCCTTTACAACGGGGCTCAAATAAACAGAATCTACAACTTCATGATAAAACTGACTCCGGGTCACACTGCAAGGGCGATGTCTTCGAACAATGGCCTGATATTTGGGGCTTACTACCCCAACATAGAATATATGAAGAAAACACGTTTCAGTGGATTTGTCCCACCGGAGGCTTTCCTCTATTTTGACATGATAGGTTTGATACAGGACAGATTGGCAGTTCCGTTAATCTACCACGTCTGCCGTAAGTCCGTAGAACGACGGCTCCTTTACAACCGTGACGTCGCCGCAGTAGGCGGAGAAGTTGAAGAGCTCCTCCGGTTCAGTAGGGCGGTCTCAGATCTCGATCGTCGTGACGTTGTTAAAATGTCAGATATGTTCTGGTGGTTGTCCGAGCAACAAATTGTTATGGATGATGATAGTCAGTCGCCAATGGCTGGCTTACACAGGCTTAGCGTGTAAGTCTTAGGGTAGGGGGTGGACACAGTGGCAAAAAAAAAAAAAAAAAAAAAATCAGAAACAAAATACAAACAAAAAAAAAAAAAAAAATATAAAAAAGTTAAAACCCAAAAAAAATCAAAAAAAAAAAATTACAAAACACTAAAACCAAAAAAAAAAAAATTATTACAAAAAAAAAAAAGCAAAAAAAGCTGCTGTGGCTGCTCTAGTTTTAAGTAGATTTAAGTAGTTTTAAGAACACACAAAAAAAATGATCTAGAAAACTAAGTTTTTCAATTTTTCTTAGTCTTAACCAAATCTATAAGTTGTAAATTAATAAGTTATCCTTAGGCCGAAAGGCATTAGAATTAAGATATTGTTTAATTTAGAGTACCTTGATTAGGATCAGTAAGTTAGTTAAGATATTATATAAGCTAGTTTCATACATTTTTGTTAGCATGTAAGTAGTTATAAGTGAAATTGAATAAAAAATGGATTACAAATGAAAATGAAATGAAATGCAGCAGTGCGCTTAGCCCCGGGGCTTAGAGTATTTTTCACAACCATGTCTTGTGAGGTAAATGGAGGGACCTACATTTTGCTGCCGATTCTGAATGTCTATAATGGATAAGTAGCTTTTCATGGCAATAGATTGCCTATCGGGGAACTTGCGAAATCCTCGCGGATGGTGATTTTTTTTTTTTACTTCAATGTCTGTCCAGTTATAAATCTCGTTCAGGTTGTCCATTCAGAGAAGCTGATTATTATATTACATGCCTGTAGTAATAGTTGTTAGCAATCGCCTCATCAGGTAGTAAGCTTTGGTCCAGTTTTTAGCCGAGTTCACACTGTACAATTAGTTGGACAGACTTTGGCTTGAACGACCAATGCTTGATAGAGTGAACCCTTAGACGACCGCTGGACCAACTTGTTGGATGGTTTTCAAATATTTTTGAAAATCTACAAGTTGGACGGAGTGGAAGAGGCAAGTTTGATAAGTGTGAACGCAAACTACATCCGACCATCCAACTTCCATCGAACGAAGTCTGTCCAACTAATTGTACAGTGTGAACTCGGCTTTTCCAAAAAGGGTTATACTGGTTGTTTGGATCAAACTATGTATAGCAAACTCACTTAATTGGCTTGATTAACTGAAGCTTGATACACATCATAGAATAATCCTCCACAAAAATCTCGCCCTCACTAAAGTTGGCGCTATATAGTTCAACACCTTGTAATCCATGGAATTCGTTTCCTGGAAAGGTGTTTACAGTTAGTTCTTCAAAGTTCAAACCAATAAACTTTGTTGTTCCACATCTGGCCAGTTTTAAGTCTTCTTCAATCTATAACGTTGGGTTCGGTACTAACTCCCTTCTGGCATACAATTTTAAAGTTTTGAAGTTTTATCAATCGGGACTTTTCATTCTCTCAGCCTTATTCCTAAAGCGCATGTAGTACTCTTATCATTTTGTGGAGCCAGTGGCGGCGTGGCACGCCATGGCGGCGTGGCGCGGCGTCCGGCTGATACGATGAAGTTCGAAACTCGAGTCCCAGAAACATCCGATTTTCTTTCCACGGGTATCACCTTTGGAAAGGCGGCCGTGGCGTAATCGTTAGCATGCCTGCCTGTTACGCCGGGTGTTCGTGGCTCAGATCCTAAAAGAAACCAAAAATGTTTTTCCACGGGCATCACCTTTCACGAAGAATTGGAAAGTTCTCCGAGAGTAACCACACTTCCACGAAAAGTGCATCCCCACTGCGCTCAACTGTTCGTAATCGGCAATAATTTATAGATCATCTCCATTCCTCACTAAAGTATTGTTGAAGGAAATGCGCTATCAAACATCAAACCTCTTCGAGTTCCTTGTGCCGCTTGATTTATTCATTAAAACGAGAGATTCTTGGTGTCAAAACCTCACTTCGGAGTGAAAAAATAGTCTGTGGTCTGTGGTCTGTGGTCGGTGGTCTGTGGTCTTATTTGAATTGCTTATTCAGATTAAGGTATAACTTAAACTTGTTTCGGTTTGTTTTTTAGGATGCCAAGCTTTGAACTCCTTTTCTCTATTGAATAAATTCCTAGAAACACTCCGTCTGCTGCAAGTCTGCATATAACGAAGTATTCAATTATTTAATCTTGCTGAGACCAGACATCAGCGCTTTGAATTGCAATAAAAATTTGTATAAACAAAACAAACAAATGCATTAGATTTTTGTTAGCAATGGTGCCAGTTTTTCCCATGAATCATATTAAGTCATGCATTTGGCAGTTACCTGCGAATTTGTTGTTTGACTTTTCAATTGTCACCCAAAATAGAATAATGCAAATGCTTGTTCAAGCAAAAGCCAAATCGAATTCTTAATTCTCTTAAACCAGACGACATCATCATCACACCACTCTCCTACTAATTTACATATGCAAGTTTATTATAAACATTTATTGGACTGCACACTCAGCGATCAACGATCTTGTTAAAAATTCATGGGTATCTTGATGTGCCATCGCGAGTCGAGTGGTTGCGGAGTGCTGTGCAGTAGGCATAGAGACCACGACCAGTTTTCAAGTTCAAGTGAAACCATTGAATATTATAGTCCCAATGAACTTTGCACAAAGTCAAAGACGATGCTAGACCAAGAGTTGGTCGATCTTGATAGTCGTACGTGAGTTCCACGGCGCCGCCGCGCCGCTCCGATCTGCGGGTATAACTTTTGCAAATTGAATTCCAACGATTATTTAAAGGTGGAATTCGATTGAAAACAGATCAGTAGATCAATCGCGGAGAGTCAGTTTTATTTTCGTTCGCGTACCAACTAGACGCTTAGCTATACTTCGGGCTTGTCAGTGCTTTTGTTTGCAGTTTTTGCTTTTTTATTTTTCTTATATTCATGCGCTGAGGTTTTTGTTTTTTATAAAACATCTTGTCACGGAAAGAGCGTGCTAATCAAGAGTGCATATGCTTCATGTTTATCAATTGAATTCTGAGAGAAGTGTTCTTTGGAAAGAATATAAATGCAAAAGCTTTGGCTGAATGCGAGTGCAGAAAGCATCCGATCTGTGAAGTGATTAGAGTTGTAAGTGAGCTCAACTTTATAAATAATAAATTTGAATGTGAAAAAGTGTTTTGTTGCAAGTGAAAAACGTTTGTTGGAGAAATAAAAAAAAAATTGTAAATCAGAGGTACGAAATCTTTTTCTTTTAAGAAAATATAATCCTCGCGTGAATAAAATAAAAAGGAGATCTTTATTTTGGTTAGAATTATGGGCAGAGGCTTTACATTTTTTTTGTTTATGTGACCAAGACACGGAGTTTTTTCAGAAATTTGATGTTTGGAAATAAAATATAAAACGACTCAGCAAGAACCTGGTCTTAATCATTGTCCTTCGTAAATAAGTAAATCAACAAATAAATAAACCTCGAGGCTAATGCATTTCAAGGACCAACTATTGTATGCCGATTTCGAATGGCTTAGTTAACAGTCACTTTTAAAGACAGTGTGCTCTCAAAGGACTTGTTGAAAAAAAATTGGATGTTTCTGAGAATCGAACAACGAATATTCCGGGCATCACATAGTTTTTTGCGAAACAAACAAAAACATAGCTACACTTTTGTAAGGGGCGACTTTGATTAGATGAGTTAAATTACAAGAAAGGTGGTTATCGTTGATACAAGACAAAAATTGTGAAGGAAGTGGGGTATATTTTCTTGTGTGAATTAGTGAAGTCAATTCGGACAAACTACAGTTTGTTTTTTGATTTGTGAGTTTTAATTATTTTTATTCATTTTCTACAAGTTAAAAAAGAATTTGCTTGAAAAAGACCTTTTCATTTTATTATAAATTATAAATTTGTGGTACCCTTGGCGTAATGGTTAGCATGTCTGCCTGTTAACCCAGAGGTTCGTGGTTTGAATCCCAATAGAAGCAAAAATGTTTTTCCAAGGGTATCGCCACTCGTGAGGAATTGGCAAAGTCCTCCGTTAGTAAATTCATTGCCACGAAAAGCGGTTTCTCGATTAGCGGTTCGGAACCAGCTGAAAATTGAAGGTCCCCTCCGTTCCTTCACATGGGATAGTTGTGAGAAATGCGCTAGGCACTGGAGCTCCTCGCTCTGTTGCACCACCCCATTTATTTATACCTTTTGATTGATTGTTTATAAATCAAAGGTACTAAGTCTTAATTTAATATATTTTTTTTATAGCTTGATATTCGAGTCATAAAAACATCCAATTGGTTTTTGACAGCTATCAACTTTCAATAGTAATTTCAAAGCACTTTTGCTTTCTGTTGAATCAGTTGAAATTTGCAAAAAACTACAGCTCTCCTTCATTTTATCTCAAGTAATTGTGATTAATGGCCCAAGGCAGATGAAGACTTAGAGGTACCGTTTCTTGCTAAGATGTCTGCTCTGCTGTGCTAGAAATCAAAGTAGGATAACTGCGTTAGAGGAGAAACATGATTTTCTCCTACACTAGGTTCAAGTAGTTTTACGTGTAACGCAACGAAACAAATCTGGTACAAGCTAGATCTAATGCGGTCGAAAGGCTTGATCTCTCTCAACAGAAAACACATTAGTGGAACGATAGTTGACATGCCGCAAGGCTAGGAGTCGCCTTAAACAATTTTCGCATGCCCCGTTTTAGCTCACAAACTTAGAGTACACCTAGCATCGTTTTTCTCTAATGACCCCAGTGATTTCACTCATGTCGACACGCTGCGTCTTTTTTGTTTCATTGTAAGCTCAAAATGGTTCCATCAGGATGAGGATACATTAGATCCACCGTATTAGCACAATGGGCCCAACGGTCCTTAGTGTGCAAGACGAGCTGACAGCCACTTTAACCTAACCTAACCTAACCTAGATTCGCGTAGCTCCACTTTTCAAAACATTTAAAAATTTTTAATGCCGAAAAGCATTCTAAAACTTCAAAGTTCCAATTACCTAGATCTTAACAAGGAAATCTCAAAACTTGGACCGGGTTATTAAGTGGTCACTGTTCTTTATGAGAAACATCTACATCAAATAAGGTTAGCAGCAGATTCTATTTGCAGACTATGCATAGAAAGCTAAGAGAGATCCTAAAAGAATGTCCAGCGCTTCTATTTCTTAGAAAGCGAATTTGATTCCGAGATCATCCCTTGGATAAACTAAAACGCATGCATCCAACCACAGAATATCATTGACTTCTGGTTTAGTTCAGAAGGAAAAGAATGGCAAATGTTGTTTCATTTATTTATATTAAGAGTGTTTTGGTCTGCCTTTCATTTTGTTTCTTGCTGATCTGATCTGTTATCTCATATTTACCTTTTCACGGGGCTCCCTGGGTCTCTCCTTTATAAATGACAATACCATCTGAGCTTCCTGACGAACTCTATTTTTAAAGAGTTTTGACGTGAAATCTTCGACAGAATTTGGTACTCTTATTTTTCATAATGTCAGGCTTTGTTACTTCTGCTGTCGTATGGAGCATCTTCATTTCATCTGCCGGCAACTTACTCTCATACTTTTGGTACGATGTCAAACATTATGAAAGTTAAGTGAGTGCTGGATTCACAATACACAAATTTTTCCTGCAGCTTTAGAAGCATTTTTCTAAAAAAGACGACAGCTTCACTTCAAAGCGCACTCCAGGGGATGTGACTACCTTTAATTATCACTGATCAACAAAATTTTGTAACAAGAAAGGTTCTTGCTAATTTTGAGTTAGTTATATTATACCCTCATTTTATTGCCATATTCATTTTGATTTCATCAGGTCTAGTTTTCGAGTTACAACCAGTGCCTTCAAACCAAAAAAATTACGGTTTTTGTTTCCATTAGGTCTTGTTTTTGTGCTCCAACCGCTGGATTTAAATTAAGCACACCAAGTATCTTCAAAAGTGTTCTATCTGACTCACATATACTTTCAAGACTTTACCAAGGCTTCAAAATAGAGATTAACCATGCATTACAACTTTTGAAGATAAATATCACAGTAATTTGATGTAATACACCCATTTTGAGAACAGATTTGGATTCAGCACACGAAAAACCATAGGAAAAGTATTGGTCTGTTTTTTGGTTGAAATTTTTTTCCATGTTAAAACATTGGTTAAAAAATAGCAAAAATTTATTTTTTCCGATTTTGAAGGCTCAATATCTCGAAAACGACAAGTAGCCAATCAATTCCGAGGCCAAATTTGGATTCAGCTTAAGCAAAAACCTTTAGAAAAACATGGCCTCGTTTCTTTTACAGAAAAAAACCCAAACTTTGTTGACCAGTGATATGTATGTTAAATGGAATAAGTACGAGCATAAGAAAAACAAGAGAGGATTTAAAAGGAGACTCCGATTAGCTTTAAATTTCTGATTTTGTAATCAAAGAGAGCAATGCAGCCGGTACAGCCGAACGATTGATTTGTATAACGGCCAGGTCAAAAGGAGAGAAAAAATTCTTGCATCGCCGGAGAAGGCCTCTTAAGCACGGGTCATACACGGCTGCTTGCCAGATGCCAGTCGCTTCTTACCAGCGGCTGGCAGTAGCAGAAGCCGGCAGCGGCTGGCAGCCCGGTTACACTATCGGCTGGTACTCGCTAGCTTCTCTCAGCAAACAGCTGCAGAAAACCAAAAAAAAATTTCTAATTTTTAAACCATTTTATGATATCAGTACTTTTTTATTTTCCCACCCGCTGCTAGAAGCCAAAAGCTGAACATGTTCAACTGCTGCTAATTAATTACTCGCCAGCTAGCAGCGAGTGTAGTGGATTTTGTGGTCACACAAGGCTGATCAGCGGCTGGCAGTAGCGACTACTCGATTCGTCGCTGGCAAGCAGCCGTGTGCGACCCGTGCTCAAGCATTGGTTTGCAATGGATCCCAAATATTTGAACTTCTCGCCGTTGGAAGGCACATTTCAGATGAAAAAAGGACCTGGAATACGCTTGCCTGAATCTGAAAACGACCCCTCAAGCTCTCAGCCTATTTGGACTAATACGGCACCTAAAACCTACTACCCTCTAAAGCTTCTATGCGTTGAGTGCTTGTTTCAGTGATGTATGTAGATCGCACACTGAAGAAGCCTTCATAGTCAGCATTTTATAGTTGAATAGTACTTTGTTGTTTAGTACCTTATCTTTCAGCAGAGTATCAAATAAAAGCTATAAAATAGTCTAAAACTCGAACAAAGAGCAGGAGACTCAGGCCATTCCCTTGCAGTATACTTATTTTGACTAGGAATATTTTGGTAACTGACTGTGAGATCCGTTGCCACTTGTTTCTTCATGAATATCCTTGTCCATCCGCACATACATCTCCAAGACTCCTCGTTGTCTAGGTCTGATTGGCACCCCATGCAAATCCTCTAAGGAATCACAATGTTGAATTACCCGAGATAAGCCCGCTTTGTTTATCAAATAGTTTTTTCAGAATACTCGTTCGACGATCCTCAAAATGTGGGACATCAGCTTAATGGAACAGTAACTATCTCAACTTCATAAACATTGGATGGCGCAACAGAGCGGGGAGCTCCGGGGTCTAGAGCATTTCTTACCACCAAACCTCATAATGAACAGTTTTCTGCCGTTTCCGAAAGGCTAATAGAGAAAGTTTTACTCATGGCAATGAAACTCTTTTCCGAGGAATTGCCAATTCCTCGCGAAAGGTGATACCCGTAGTAACTTTCTTTTGGAATTCGAACTTCGATCCTTCCATGTAACAGGCAAAAACAGATATAATAGGCTAACCATTATGCTACGTGCACCCCAAACACAACTTGTTGTGTCTTTATTCTCATTGTGCATTAGTAGAAGTTAACTTTCCCTCTACTCCTAGAACAGACTATTACATTTTATCAACCCGATGTCTCCTGTCTTTGCCCAAAACTCATATAGCATCGCGTTGCCACTTTTGCGAACCAATCCTTTGATTGACTGTATTGAAGATAGTTTAATTTTTACTCTTTTTCACTCTTAACGTAATCTTAAATCGTAGTAGCTTGCGATTTTTCTTTCTTCCAAAATAAATTTCGCCTCAATTTGATTCAATTTCACTGATTTCGTCATGTCTATCTACGTACGTTGTATGTATGTAATTCGTTCACTATGTTTTGTTGTGGCCTTTACTCAGTAAAGATCTCCCATCTCTCCGTTCATATTTTTGAAAACTTAATTGAATAACTGCCCATCTAAATAAGTGACCACAGTATCCACGTACTGTCGTTATGACTCCACACCGTCTGATAGTTTTTTTTGTTCGTAAATCACACAAAAAAGTATTATCAAGACTTCTATTATCGTGCTAAGTAGCTTGAAGACTATTGGAGCAGTTTACTAATAAACAAAAAAGACATTCAAACTCTTCTTAATAATCATCTTAATTACACACATTACTCACCATGAGGCTAATCCAAATTCCAATAACCAAAGTCTTATGAAAAAATTCCATTCACTTCGTAGTAAGCAAGCTACGAGTATGTCTGGTATATTATTTCCAAAGCTCATCTATAAATCATTTAAGAAATTTTAGCCATCAAATAAATCACTCTTAACCGCTGTTGTTGCAATAAATTTTGTAACAAAGCTCTAACCAATAAATATCTTCATCTTCTTTTACTTTGGCCTGGCCATCTAATCCATACTAATGAAGCCGGTATCCGGAATGAATATTTTAATTTTGATCTGTTTTGATAATAGCCGAGTAGGTAATAAAATAAAATTTTTACATCGAAAGTGCGTTTTCAATCAAACCATTGACATTGACCTTCTTAAAACTGCGAACGAGACAGTCAAAACAAACAACAAGTTGTTAACATTAAAATGTATGTTAGCACCGGCTTAAATGGTTTTGTTGTATTCTAGTTAAAGTCGTGTGGTTTCTTGGGGAGACAAGCTCTTGGTTTGATACTAGACCCAAAAATTATGTTAATTTAAAGTTAGTGTTTCTTTTGTGTTAAAGTATCTACCTACCTACCTACCTAGTGACCTGTTGAAAATCGAAAGTTTTATAAATTAACGCCATGCTTAATTGCTTAGCTCCTTACATGGGCTATAATAATTTAAAGTGTATTCGACGATCGTATCTGTATTTGGTAAGTAGGTCTTGTGATGTATGAGGCGGGGTATGCACGAGGCTGTTACACGCTATGGGGTGTTCTGTACAAAATTAAAAAAAGAACTTGTTTGTTAATTACACCGCATTAGAACCACTTATGCGGGTAGATGTTAATTTCTGCTATTTATACTTGTGTAAAACTAAGTCAAGTGCATTCATGAAGTAGAACCTTGGTTGGTCGACAGCTGAGTGTTTTTTATTAAAAATTTACTTTTTCTTCAGCTTACATGGCAATTGAGAGGTGATGCAATTGACTGAACGATCTTTAAAAGAGTTATTCGGTTTGAGAAGTAATTTATGTTTGTATTTAGGTCACTCGTCCAATCTTACTTACAATCAACACACATGAGAAGATAACCTGTCCCAAAGTTCTTGACACTTTTACTACAGTATACCCTTGAAGACCCTCAATTCAAGGATATACTGTAGTAAAAGTTTCAAGAACTTTGGGACAGGTTTATTTATTTATTTATTTTATTTATAAAAAATTAACAATAAATTTAAATCTATTATTAACAAAGTTTTAAGAGCACTAGCATCAAAGAACTTTCGGCTCTTACATTAAAAGAATAAAGGCTGTATATAAAACAGAAAAAATAATAAACAGATTATGTCATATTATTATTATTTGTTTAAGTTTGTTAATTATTTGTTGCATATGTATTTATATTTTTACATGTATTACAGTTTTCATTTTAGATGACTATACTTTGATTTTGTGTTTCTGAAGGAGTTTGTTAATTAATTCAATATTGTTTTTGCTTGGATTTTGTAGAAGTTCTATGATGTTGTGATGGGATTGGTTGGATTGTTGAAGAAGATTTTGGGCGAGGTAACATGGGCCTAATAAATGAGATATGTCGATCACATTGTTGCATTTAGGACATACTGGAGGCATTTCTCTTCTTAAAATATGTTGGTGTGTTAATTGGGTGTGCCCGATCCGCAAACGGATAAAGTTGATGATGTTGTACTTGGGCATATTGTAAGGGTACACTGGCTTACTTCTGCTGGGGTTAGTTGCATGGTAATGGTGTGCATAATTTAGCCACTCCTGTTGTTGAGCGTACTTGAGCTTATCAATTATTAATCCTTTAAGGTCTCTCCTTGTGAAGGATTCGTGCAAAATTGTTGGTGAATTATGGGCCGAGTTTGCAGCTTGGTCTGCGAGTTCGTTACCCATAATATCCACATGACCGGGTGTCCACATAAGTTTGATTTTAGAGGGTGTTTTGATAATTTTATCTCGTATTCTGCCAACAATGATACAGTCATGTTCTGGGTTGCTTATTGCTTTAAGGACAGATAGACTATCTGAACAGATAATCCATTTACCCCGAGTATGTGAATATTTGTTGACCGCTTCGTAAATAGCTTGAGCCTCAGCTGTGAATACTGACGAAAGGTTTGGGAGTATCCCTTTACATATTATTGATCCATCGTGCGATGTAACTGCAAAAGAGGTACTATCAGCAGTTTTTGAACCATCAGTATAAACGAAATTCCATCCTTTGGATCTAAGGTCGCAAAATGTTTCTTGGAACATCTTTTTATAAATAGTTTTGCTGGTGTTATCTTTTCGGAACTGATGAAGATGTAACAGAATTGAAGATTTTTCCAGTTGCCAAGGTGGTGATGATGGCGTGTATTTTGTGAAACGCTTTAAAGGTATTTCAAAACTGATTGCCATGTGTATGATATTATGTATAGCTGAGGGGATTCTTCTTTGTCGTTTGTGTTTCATGGCTAGAGCTACATCCTTGTCAATTATTGAACCGTTTTGGAAACATAATTTAATTGTAAGTTTGAGTGCCATTTCGGAAAATCTTTCTTCAACTGTGGGTAGACCGGCTTCGGCGAGGATATTCTTGATAGGGCTTGTGGTAAAAGCTCCTATGCTTCTCCTTGCAGCTTGATGATATGTTGGCTTAAATATATTTTTTGTCGATTTAGGGCAGGTACCATAAATAGCTAAAGCATAGTCTATCTTGCTAAGTATTAAAGTTTTAGTCAAATAACAAAGTGCATTTACATGTACTTTACTGTTTTTGGAAGATAAATACTTAATAATATTGAGCCTTGATGCTAGCGATTTCTTTAAAGCGATACAGTGTGAATTCCATTTATATCTACTATTAAAAATGAGACCTAGAATTTTTAGATTAACCACATTTTCAATTACAGTATTATTGATGGATAAATTTAAGCTTTGACAGTTTATTTTACGGCAAACATGAAGTGTTTTGCATTTGTCTAAGGACAATTTGGAACCAGAGATTGTTGACCATTCTTTTATCTCTTTTAATAAATTTGAAAAAATAATTTGAGTTTGATTAAGGTCATTGTGTTTACACAAGATGTATGCATCATCAGCATACACACAATGATCTAAATCTTTATATTTAGAAATTAACATGTTAAGTTCATCGAAAGCGATGGAAAACAGGATTACAGACAAAGGAGATCCTTGCGGAATTCCATTGTCGAGGGGTACGGTTTTTGAAAAGGAACTGCCAACTTTGACACACAATTTTCTGTTGGTAAGGAACGATTTGATGTAGTTGAACAATTTGGGACCAAGTCCCCAATCATATATTTTTTTTAAAACCAAGTGAATACCTATGTGATCAAAAGCTTTTTCAAAATCGAGAGCTAAAATAGAAACATGGTTTCGTGCCGATAAAGTGTTCGATATAACGTAATCTAAGTGTAAGAGAGCGTCTATACAACCTCTTTTAGGTTTGAAAGCTACTTGGTTTAAACTAATCAACTTTCTAGTTTCAGCTAACCAAAGAATCCGTTTGGCTATAATTTTTTCTAAGATTTTCGACAAACATGGAAGTAAAGATATTGGGCGATATCCGTCAACTTGGTTGATTTCTTTATTTGGTTTTGGTATTGGTACTACACATGCTGTTTTCCAGTTTTGAGGAATTATGCCTCTGTCTAATATGTTATTATATAATGTTATGAGTCTAACTTTCGCAGTGTTTGGTAGATTTTTGATTATAGGATAGGAAATCTTATCTCGACCAGGTGTTTTACCACATAGCCTTGATAGACAGGTTTCGAATTCTAGTAATGAGATTTCTTTTTCAATATGTTTCGCAGATGTGTTTGTTGGGGGTCTTGCGGTCAAAACTAATGATTCTCTTTTTTTCTGTCCGAAACTATGAGAAAAATGAGTGTCTTTAGAGTTTTCAGACCAAGTGGTAGCAAATATATTACTTATCTCATCTTCAGAACAAACAGAACCGTTTGGGGTTACAATGGATGTTATGTTTTTATTTGTTGTGTTTCCTGTTATACACCTTATACTTTGCCAAACTTTGCCTATGGGGGTATTTGTATTAATTTGTGCTGTGAATTTTTCAAAACTATCTAATTTACAGATTTTTAGCTGTTTTCTAAAAACTGCATTGGATTTCTTATATTCTATCTGGCTTGCTTGTGTACGATTTTTCTTAAAAACCCTCCAAGCTAAAACTTTTATGTTTCTAAGCCTAGCAAGTTCCGCATTCCACCATGGAACTTTTCGTTTGGGAATGAAAGGTGAGGTTTGCGGTATCGAATCGTTAGCAGCACGACGTATACATTTAAGTAATATTGCAGCTTCTTTATTAACACAGGAAATTGGTTCTGGTGAAAGGATTAAATTAATTTTACTTCTGAATTTGTCCCAGTTTGCTTGATCAGTTTTATATTTGGCAATGTGTGGATTTTTTGCATTTGATTTTAAAAGTATTTTCGTAAAAATAGGGAAATGATCGCTGTTGTACAAGTCGTCTAAAATTTGCCACGTTGCCCTCGGTAAAATTTCCACGGAACAACAGGTAAGATCAATGTGAGTGAATGTGCCGTGTGTAGAAAAATGGGTTGGAGATCCATCGTTTAGGATGGCTAGGTCTGAGTTCGTAATAAATTCTTCGAAAATAGATCCTCGCTTATTGGTTTGGGGAGATCCCCAAAGTACACACCAAGAATTAACGTCGCCAGTAAGAATATACGGCGGATTTATTTGCTGTATAATATTTTCAAGATCTGTTTTACAAAAGGTTTGATCGGATGGAATGTAAACTGATACTATTGTGAGATTGATGCCTAATTGAATTTCTAATGCAGTTACGAGAATGTTTGATCTAATTGGAACGTGTGCGTGAGGGATGTTATTTTTAATAAGCAAACCAATTCCATGTTTTGCGGTTGTATTATATGGGAGATTGCAAAAATACCCAGTGTATGGTTTAGGTACTATGGGTTTAGTTTGAATAGGGAAATGTGTTTCTTGAATAGATATTACGTCTGGGGAGTGTTCTTTAAGCAAAATATTAAGCTCGTTGAAGTTGTTAATGAAGCCTTTCATGTTCCATTGCATTATGTTGAAAATATTATTTGAAGGTGAATTTGTTTGGATGTTGTTATTAAGTGCAGGTCGATGCCTGCACCTGCTGTGGAGACGACAACTCCAGCCACAAGTGGATGGGTCTGTACTCCCCACAGCAGGTAAAGGCATCGACGTATTATTTGATGATAATTGCTTAGAGCTATGTGGATCCATTTTGATCTAATAGCTTTTTAGTAGAGTAATTTTTGTTGTTATTGGTAGAAGTAGTTGAGATATTTGTTTGAGAAGTTGAATTGTGATTAGGATATATTTGTTTTGTTTGTTCATACGATTGCGACGATATTGTGTTGGTATTTAACGTAGGTTTTGAGAGAGGTAATTGCGGTAAAGATGTTTCGGGTAGAGTTTTTTCTATAGAATTTTTTTCTTGTGTTTGAGGTGGAGACTTGGAGAGCATTGGCTCATCAACTTGCATTGGTGTGGTAGAAGAATGGGGAGAAAGAGAGTTTGGAACGATGGTTGCGTGCTGTTGTTGCTCACTTGTTTGACTTTCACCTGTAGCGGACTGCGTAGGTGGAGAAAGTGAAGAAACCGGTTTGTTGCGGGATGGAATTTGAGGTGGCACTTCGGTTGCTTGTTTGGCTTTTTCTGCGAATGGCACAGATAAGGAAGAAGCTTGGGATGATATTTGCTGGCTGTAGAGCCGTTTAGCTTCAGACATGGTACACTTATTTTTTGTCTTGATTTTCAGAGTCTCTTTATTTTGTATGTATTTTGGACATGATTTTGATGAAGACGGGTGGCTGTCGAAGCAGTTTGCGCACATGGTGCGTGAACAGGTCAGCGGTAAGTGAGGGGGAAGATTACAATCTTCGCACATTTTTGCGTTGAGGCATCGCTTAATCGTGTGGCCGAGGAGCTGACAGTTGCGGCATCTCATTGGGGAGGGAACATATTCCTTAACTTTAGTTTTATACCATCCAATTTCCACTGTTTGCGGTGCTTGATACAAATTAAATGTTAATAGTACAAGGCCGGTTGGCTGGATATTTTTATCTATTTTTTTTGTGAATTTATACACATCAATAACACCCTGAGTTTTCATTTCTGAGATAATTTCAGATTCAGCTACATTGTTTAGGCAAGGTGCATATACTATGCCCTTGGAAGAATTCAGAGTCTTGTGGAGCTCCACAGTGACTGGGCATTGGTTAGCAAGGTTAGTAATTTTAAGGAACTTATCTGCAGATTTTTGGCTTCTAGCTAGTATTAGTATATTGCCATCTCTAAGTTGCGAAATGTTATCATATTCTGTGCTTACAGAGTCTATATACTTTCTTAGTAAAAATATACTCACGGAAGTGATTGGTGTTTTTTTTTGATCTTTCGGAGAAATTACTACGAACTTTGGATTTTTAATGTTTATGTTTGGTTGGAGTTCTGGGAAATCATCAAATGAAGAAAACTTTTGTTTTCTCTTTGGCCGAGGCTCAGTCGATGCGTCATCACTGAGCACATCGTAGTAGCCTACGGCCTTTTTCCTCGGCCCCGGCGATGGGCCCATGCCGGAGGTTTAGAGACGCTTATCTATGAAGAAAAAAAAATAACCACGAGGTTAAAAAAAGAGTAACACAACAGCGGTTAGCGGGAAAGAAAAGGACAAAATAGATTGTCAAAAGGCACTTCACTGAAATTCTCTGCGCAAAATTAAACGAGATGTTTATGCTACGAGAGCCAGAATGCGACTGTTGGGACAGGTTATCTTCTCATGTATGTTGATTGTAAGTTAATCCAAGAACTTCTTAAGAAATCAATCAGTTTGGTAATTTCTTTAGCCTGAGGCTGAGAGAAAAATTCGCTTGAAAAGTTGCCATAAATAGAAACTGCTTGTTTTTACTGCTCTTCGAAATACGGTTTTCAAAATTTAGATACCTAGTCTTCCCAATTATTTTTCTTACAGCTTTTTACCTAGGGTAGACTTTGTTTGGCGAGTACTGTTCGGGAAGGATTTGATTGGTGTTGTCGGCTTATCGTTGCTCATATGTTGCAACTTTTATTACACGCGCCAACTGTGCATACTACGAGTATACGCTGTACCTCTTTGGGGTAATTATTGGGTATTGGTTTCCTCTAATCGGAAGTTAATTTGCCAAACTAGTAAATGCGATAGGTTCGTGATGGCTAAGTGCGAAGAAGAAGTTTTAAAAACCGTATGGGCTTTATGGAATGGATGCAAACGCTTAAACTCGACATATTTTTGGAAACACATTGTTGAAAAACGGTTGGAGGGAAAAACTTTGTCATAGGTTTAATAATAAAAAATAAATCTCTTAGAAAATTAAATCCACAATTTGAAATATTTACAATATTTTAACAATCCAATTCTTTGAACAGTTTGATTTTATATTTTGAACAATAAATATCGCTGAACAACCTTAAATCTTCAGAAATTGAAACTTAATTTTTGACAATTGGGTGGATGAAGCAGTGAAAAACTCCCATTTGTTTTGTGATCGTAAACTGGCCCATAAACTGGAGGGAAGCTGGTTTGGATTTTGTGATTCTAACTCAAACCTCGAACTCTCAATTAACAGGCTGATATGCAAACTATTTAGCCGCTGTTATGCAAATCTTTCGCCAACAATTTCGATTTAGGGCGAGCTGTCTCCAAGCTTACACTCTAAGTCGGTTGAGGTCTTCTTCCACTTGATTGCACCACCTAAAACGAGGTGTTCCCCTTTCGCGGTTTTTCGGCAATTCGAAAAACAGTCGAGCCGGAGCGTTGAAGTCCATCCAAGATCCACTATACATGGCCCAGCCATGTTATTCTCGCGATGCGTACTCTTCTAGCTATGCCCATCTTAATATCGCCAGACAGCTCATTGTTGTATCTTCTTCTCCACACATTGTCTTCGCATATAGGACCGGCGGCGGCGATCAATCGGAGTATTTTTCTTTCGAAACGACCGCAAGAGTTGTTCTATAGCGAATCCTATGTAGACGAAATCCTGTACACCTCGAAGTTATTTCTGTCTATGTGACGTTTTGTCCAATTCGTCAATGTTCTGCGTCCTTGTTTGATGATAGTATATTTTTCGTTTTACCCTGACTAACCATTAAACGCATTTTTGACGCATCTGTTTCACTGCTCACAGAAGCACCTATGACTTCACGCTTCCTTCTTCGCATAACGTCAATATCGTCTGCGGAGACGGGTAATTGTACAGACTTCTGAAAGAGTGTTCCTTTGGTGTTGACCGGTGAGTTTTGTACAATCTTTTCAAGAATGATGTTAAAAAAATCGCATGACAGTTTGTTGCCTTGCCATAAGCCTTTTTGGACATCAAAGGTCTCGGTGAGTTCATTACCGATATTCACGGAGCAGCGGGAATTCTCTGATTCGTACGAGTTTTGCAGGGATGCCGAAACTAAACATAGATCTGTACAGCTTATCTCTGTAAATACTGTCATACGCGTCCCTGCGATTGATAAAAAGGTGATATTATATTCTCGTGTTTTTCTGGTCTAACACCGCATTGGTAAGGTACTTCAAGTTGTTGGCGTGGGGTTTCAGACGTTCACATATTACAGCAGACAAGATCTCATAAGCGACGTTAAGGAGGTTTATCCCTTTATAATTGGCGCAATTGTGAGTGTCTCCCTTTTTTAAAATTGGGCATACGATACGAGGTTCCATTTATCAGGCATACTTTTTTCCGACCATATCATGCAGATCAGCTGCTGCATGCTCCTTTCCAATTGGTCTCCAGCTGCCTTGAAAAGTTCGGCATCAAGGCCATCTGTACCTGCAGCCTTACTTGATCTAAGTTTGTTTATTTCTAGCTTAATCTCTTCTATGTCGGGAGGCCGAAATTCTTGATCATCGCCCAAGTTGAATGGGTTACTCTGCCAGACAGCGGAATTTGTGTCCTCATCGCCGTTAAGCAGTCAGACGAAGTGGTCTTTCCAGATCCTCAGTAGCGACTGCGTCCCTATTACTATGTTCCACTACTGGTCTTTACAGGTTTGAGTTCGGTGTTGTCACCCTGAAAAGATCATTTTACTTTTGGTAAAATTGCCGATCCTGATGCCCGTTATTATTTCAATTCCGTCATCTCTCAATTTCCTCAAACGAACGCTCCTCTAACTGCTTCTTTTTCTTGCTTTCCTCTCTCCTACTAAGCATCCGAACCTCATTCCTGTCATGGCACCTCTCAATTTCATCAAACAAGTGCTTTACTTGCTGCTTGCTCGTTATACAAAGATCAATTGCAGTCTTTAAATTGATCAGTAATTGATTCGTTTTTGTGTTCAGCGTTAAAGGACATTACAGAGCTGATTATAGGATTGCTGAGTTGCGACAAAAACACACCTAAAAACACACCTTAGAATCATACGATTTCAAGACGTTTATTTTGGTGTGAAAGCTTAAGTTTTGTCCAAGGTCTTTAACGTACTCTGATAGGTACTTTGGCTTATTTACTGTAGAAAACATAGATCAGAAAGTCGAAATCAACACGTTAGGAAATCGATTTTTTCTGACGTGGCTCCACAGCGCGACGTTCTAACTCGATAGCAAAAGAAAACAAAAGAAAAAAACTGCCCAAAGCACTCCTGGCATTTAGTTGGACGCAGATATGGAACCATTCCAAACCATAAGTCTTGCCAACACTTAATGAGGTTAATGAGGGCGTATTCTATAGGCGAATAACTTGTGTGAAAAAGAAAAGTAGAAGAACGGTGTTCTTTTCAAGATTGCTGTACCGGTGGCGCCGACAAAAAACAAGGACATTTCTTTTATGTAGAACATTAAATTGGCTACAATGTTTTAATTGAAAGTAATTTCTTCATCTGCCATGTGATTTATCCTTAGCCTAGTTTGCAATTTCATCAAAAACGTTTTTCTCTTGTTTTTTATCTTGTCCTTGATCTTGTTCTTGTCTTGTGTTAAAAATGATATTTGCTTTCTTCATTCAACTGCTTTTAAGGTGACTTGTTTTGTATTCCATTTTGGAAATCTAAAAACTGAATTGATGCAATCATTGCCTCAACCAATATTCGGTTTTTGAATATGTTAAATTTATGCCACCTTTCATTGGACGAAAAGAACCGTCCAGGAGCGTCGTGGAGCATCCTCAATCCGATCCATTGGCGCAAATAGATCGCTTCTCATGATTCTGAGAAGTGACAGCCACTTCTCGATTTGAAGTGAGAATCCACTCTAAAAGCACTAATGCATGTTGTCCATTGGTTTTCAAAATGAGTGCTTGCCTGAGTGAAATCAATTGAAAGCGACATTAGTATTGATACTTGTAGCTGTAGGCTTTATGCCAGTGCAACATCCTTCCAGAACTCTGCCGAAGATCCAAAATTACAGATTGTTTCTATTTCTTATTGCTCTGAGCTCCTTTTTTTTTTGCAAAGCACAATACAATTTTTACGTTCTTCAACTTTGAAAAATTCGTTTAAAAATTAAGCTTTGTTTGAAGCTTGCATTTGCAGCCCGTAAGATTCCTACGTATTATTTAAAAAAAAAAATCAGATAAAATAGATTGCTGAGTTTACGCATTCAAAAATTTCACTCTTTTTCATTCGCCCATGAAATAAATTAATAACGTAACGTTTACTTTATCGTTTTCCAGATATCAACTTCGTGAAATGCTCAACATATTCCTACTGACTGTTTTAAGCTATGCCTGCGGAGTTGCAACGCAATCTTTGGTCGATCTGGCCGTCGATTTTGAAACAACTCTCCTCAACACTCGCATTCCAGACACAAAAACATTCCGAGCCTCCTATGATTTTATTGTCATTGGAGCTGGTTCTGGGGGTGCTGTGGTAGCAAGTAGATTGAGTGAGATTGAAAGTGCAACAGTTCTTCTCCTAGAAGCAGGTGATCAGGAAACCTTCCTGAGCGATGTTCCACTCACAGCAGCCCTCACACAAATGACACGCTACAATTGGGGTTACAAAACCGATCCAGTAGAGAACGCCTGTCAGGGACTGAAAGATGGCGTTTGCAACTGGCCAAAAGGAAGAGGCGTTGGTGGAACAAGTCTCATAAATTTCATGCTCTACACCCGCGGACATCGAAAGGACTACGACTATTGGGCTGAGATGGGAAATCTCGGATGGAGCTACGACGAGGTGCTGCCCTACTTCAAGAAATCAGAGAAAATAGGCATACCAGAACTGCGAAGCTCTCCGTATCATGGACACGATGGTACTCTTGATGTTCAATATTCCAATTATAAAACCAAAGTATTGAGAGCCTTTCTGAGATCCAGCAACGAATTAGGTTACAATGTAACCGACCCGAATGGCGAGGAGTTACTGGGATTCAGTAGATCTCAAGCAAATCTTCGCAATGGAAGACGATGTAGCACAGCAAAGGCTTTTGTGAAACCTGCAGCTGGGCGACCAAACTTCGACATCTCGATGAGGTCCTGGGTAACCAAGATCATCATAGACCCAGTAGCCAATCAAGCTATAGGAGTGGAATTCATGAAGAACAAAAAGAAGCATATAGTATTCGCTAGGAAAGAGGTGATCCTTTCTGCGGGTGCTGTAGCTTCACCTCAACTTTTGATGTTGTCCGGCATTGGTCCTTCTGAACACTTAGCTGAGTTTGATATCCCGACAGTCAGAGATCTGCCAGTTGGGTATAACCTTCAGGATCATGTTATACTCAACGGACTTGTGTTTTTTATGAACGAAACAGCAGTGAGTGACAAGAATCTTATGAATCCAACGGATATCCTTCAGTACGTGTTGCAGGGCCAAGGCCCGTATACGATTCCTGGTGGGGCAGAGGGTATTGCTTTTGTACGAACGAAGAGTTCAACTTATGGTAAGTAGATTATTTAATTGCAAGGTGTACACCGACTGTATGGAATTCTTCCAGACCAAGACTATCCAGATATAGAAATTGTTCTTGGGGCCGGATCTCTGGGAGGCGATACTATGGGAACGATGAGCGATTTGGTAGGAATCACGGAAGACTTCAAAGACAATATGTTCGCAGACATTGCCAATAAGGTGAGTTTGGCAACTTAGTAAAGGGAAATCCTCAGTTAAGCTTTAAGTGAGACTTCCTTCAGACTAAGTGAAGAGTTCAGATCAGAGTTTGTCTCTGTTTTTTCCACTAACCCATCAACTTTTCTGATCTTTACAGAACACTTACGGCATGGTTCCGGTACTGCTGCGTCCAAAGAGCAGAGGCCGGATATCATTGAGAAGCAAGAACCCATATCATTGGCCGAGAATGCAGCCGAATTACATGGAACACGAGGACGATGTTCGAGCAATGATTGAGGGTGTTAAGATCGTAAGTTGATTCCCAAGAGTCTTTGCTTGCAGTAGTATATTTTCCTACTCTCAGCTCCTTCAAATCGGGAACTCGAAATCGATGCGCAAACTGGGTAGTCAATTCCACACAAAACCATTCTTAGGTTGCGAAGATGAGGAGTTTGACAGCGACTCATATTGGCGGTGTTGTCTTCGGCGCTATGGATCGAGTTTGCAACATCAGTCGGGCACTTGTAAAATGGGTCCAGCCTCTGATATAGAAGCCGTAGTCGATCCTGAGTTAAGGGTTCATGGGATTCAAGGACTGCGAGTTGTTGATGCTTCCATAATTCCAGTTATTCCAGCTGGGCACACAAATGCAGTTGTGATTATGATTGCGGAGAAGGCAGCTGATATGATAAAACAATCGTGGGGGCTCTCGTAAACGAGTAGCTTTCATTTTCATCCATAAGGAAAAAATATCTGTGATTTTTTTTAAGCTCATTCATCAGATTAGGCCATTTCTAGTTTCACTCCATCTTGAACTGGTGTCATTTAGTGTTTAATTGTAATTTACAAATTGAGTACAATTTTAGAATAGTAAGACACATCTACAAAATCTATAATAATAAATATCAAATTTAAGGAAATTTATGATTTCTCGCTTTTTCTTGCCCAAAACCATATACAGGAAAATGGTTACTGATTGGGCTTAAAACTTATCTGAAGTAGGGACTGGTAAAAATCCAAGTCGGATTAAAACGCTTTCGAAAAATAGACGTCATCACCCAAAGTGAAGAAGAGAATTCTTGATTATAAGTCGGCTGACTTGAGTTATCTCGGGATGTTCCGTCCCGGTGGTCGCTGTTGTCCCTCTTTATGGGAGGTTGTGGGTGGTGGCATCAGCCACAGAATTATGCTGACCCAGGGTCAGAGTGGAAGTTGATGGCTTCGTCGTTGGCTGGTATTACTTCTTCGTCCAAAGTGTTCATCACGCTTAGGTATCTTGGCTCAGGGTGTCGGTCCTTAGTGGTCATCCTTCTCATCAGGGAATTAGGGTGGTTGCTGATATTTGCAGCCGTTTTCAATACAGTCGATAAGACGTATTGGTCCAAGGGCGTCATTTTGGTTGTCTCGTACAGATGCTGGTTACTGTAATGTCTCTGACGCTGCATTCTCAGAATCTTCCTTTTGAAAATTAGGAGATCCTTCATCGCGGTCTTCGAGATGGTGAACTAAACTGGGCTTCCGTAGTTGATGACGGGCCTCAGCAGCTGCTTGTACATCAGTAGTTTTGTTGGCTGACTTAGTCCTGTCCTTCTCCTCAGCAAAGGGTACAGTCGGTGGAAAGCGAAGTTGGCCTTTTTCAGTACAGTGCTCGAGTGCGGGTTGAATCTAAGCACCTCATTGAAATTGATGCCTAGATACTTCGCGTTTTTTTGGGCAGCCATCAGTCTGGTTCCATCAGGTAGAGTAACAGCTGCAGTTGCCAGCTGTACAACGGCCTCTTCCTCCGGGCCTTCTGAAGCAGACGAGCTCTGACTTAGCTGAGTTGATCCGGATACCCCACTTACTATAATCCTACTAATATTATAAACGTGAAAGTTTGTATGTGTGGATGCATGTTTGTTACTCTTTCACGCAAAAACTACTGAATGGATTTTACTTAAACTTTCCAGTAATATAGCTTATACATCAGAATAACACTAGGCTACAATTTATCCCTAAATTCACACGGGAACAGGAACGTATACGGAAACTTAGAAACTACAACACCGATTTCAAAAATTTTTCCACTGTTAGAGTGCTTCATTATCCCCGAGTAACATAAAAACTAATTCATCCCCATATTCCTACGGTTCCCTATATTCCCACGGGAGCAGGAACGTATGCGGGAACTTTGACACTGCAGCACCGATTTCAAAAGATCTTTCACCGTTAGAATGCTCCATAATCTAATATTGAAAATGCGAACGTAGCTATGTCGGTATGATTTTCGTATGTCTCCCGTTCAAACTGCTAAACAGATTTTATTAAATTAGCTACAGAGATGGTCTAGAACAGTGGTTCCCAAACTTATTTTTCTCGTGGACCACTTTCAAAATTTTACTGGTTTCGATGGACCCCCTGCTGCTACATTTCTACCACATTCTTAAAGTCACCAAAAAATTAAAATTGAGTCGCTTCTGAGATCTGTCCTTTTATTATGATAGGTAAAATAAAATCGAAAAATGGTACATTTTATAACACTTAATTTATTAAAGAATAGAATTACAAGAAAAAATTAATAAGGTAATATAGGTTCAGGTCATTTGATGGAGTTCAGGTGTATTTGATGGAGTGTCAGCAAACGATCAATGTTTGGCTTCTTTTTTGTCAGCAATAACCGCAAAACTCCCCGCTCTGTGATGTTTAATTTGCTTCTTTTTTTTTGTTAAGAGGTTTCCAACGGCACTAAAACTCCTTTCGCAAGGTATGACGAGGGAAAAGCTATTCAAAATTTCCTTGCGATTTCCCACAGTCCAGGATATTTTTCGGGTATTTCTGCTTGTAGCCACAATGTTTGGTAGCCTTTTCTAAATTTCACCTTCAGCTCCTCATTGAAGCTTAGCTCGAGCAGCTCCTCTTGTAATTCAACATTGGCCACTTAAGTTTCATGAAATGGATTTGTGATCCATGGTGGTATATCCATCGTCAGCATATCTTCAAACCTGGTTTTGAAGTCATCATGCAGGACACTTAAATGTTGACTGTAGGTATGGTTAGAGGAAGTGAACCAATTATGGAATACGCTCCTAATATGAAATAGTGCAACATTCTGAGAACCAGGCTATGTATGTTTCTGTTTATTTCAATTCAAGCTTTCTTTTCATGCGCATATTCGTTGTTAGTATCCTTTTGAACACCGGGTGGTGTAGACGTGCGCTATTAATAAAAGTTGTTTTTCATGCATGACATATTATTGTAAGTTTATTTTTTTTGTGCTTTTTTATTCTTTTAACTTTAAGCATATCTTATTTGTGGCGTCGGCGTCGTTAGGAAAAAACTTTAACTTCGGAATAAGAAAAAGTAAGGTAAGTTCAGTGAAATAAAAAGTGAGTTTTTACATACTTCAGTGAATCGTGTTGTTCCTAATATGGAATATCAGAGTTTTCCTGGTATGGAATAGTATTCCATATTGGGAACCAGCTAAAATTTTTGTTTAAATCTTAACATATTTTTTTTTAGATGGCACCTAAAGAAGAACAGCGAAAGATTTGGGACAAGTTGGATATGAGGAAGGCCATCGTAGCCGTCATGTCAAAAGAAATGGGCTTTCTGAAAGCATCCAAAATTTTTGGCGTTCCTCCTACAACGCTTTTCAGACTTTCTAATTCCTCTTCTGATGAAGCTATCGATTTACCGCTTGGTAGAAAAACTGTTCTTAGCCCAGCTTTAGAAAATCAACTTGTGCAGTACGTTCTTGGAATGGAGAAGAGGTACTACGATCTGACACGTAAAGATGTTAAGAGATTGGCTTTTCAATTGGCTTGTCGTAATAATTTGGAGCACCCTTTCAAAGATGAAATGGCTGGCCGCAAATGGCTTAATGGATTCTTAAACCGTCAGATCAGACTTCTAAATCACTTTTCAAAGAAAAAGATGAAGCTATGAAAGAACCAACTACATTTGATAAACCATCAACAAGCGGCCTTCAAAAGAACAAAACAGTAAAAAAGTCTAAGAAGAAACAGAGTTCGGACTCGTCTTTTTCATCAGAACCTGATGACATTTCTTTTGAATCCGATTCCACAACTGATGATTTTGGATCTTCATTGCAAACACGTGATCCTGACGGTGAGGCAGAGTGCGGTTATTGTTTGGGCTTTTTTACTGAAGATAAAGGCGGTGAAGAATGGATACAATGCCTGCCCTGCCAGAAATGGTATCACGTAGATTGCTCTGGCGCAGAAACAAATAATTTTATTTGTGATTTCTGCGCATCTGATTGAATTTCATGGGTTTTTTTAACAAAAAACACCAGTGGTCCATATAAGGGTCACTTTTTTCAAAGTGCTCATTTTGTGTTATTTTTATTTTTTATTTATTGAATTAAGTGTGATATTTTTTTAAGGTTTTTCTTTTGTTTCTTAAGCAGTATTAAGTATTTTTATAAACCTGAATTCAAAAGACTGAATAAAATTTGATTTTTTTCAAATTAAAAATGAGTTTATATTTTGGTATCCCATATTCGGTACACTTCCTCTATCCTCATCAATACATTCTATTATTATAGGTATCACACAGCAGCCTTTGTCAGCACGCGGAAATAGAATTACGGCTTGTAAAGGAACCAACTAATAAACCGCTAAGACAAATTGGTGTACTCAGTATCGAATACTGATCATAATTGTGTAGGAAAAAATAAAAGTCGAAATCGCAAAACTGTCCATAAAAGCGATAGCTAACATTTCATCAAATCAATGAGTTCACGCGCTCCGTGTATTTGCGTATTTTTTGTCTGCGGCTTCATTGTTAAAACGTGACAAACTGGCATCGAAGCTCCGCTCTTCAGAAAAGGAAATTTGATAAAATAGTTACTTCAAAATCAATTTAAAATGATTGTGGAATTACTGTTTTATAATATTAGTAGTTATTTGCAAGAAAAAATACAAAATTAATTGCTCTGAAATATTTCTTATTCGGTCTTTTTAGAGAGGCAGTGCTTGTCTAGTGAAAAAAAAAAACAATTGAATAAAACGTGCTGTGTTTGTTTTCAAATCGAAAGAGGACAATCAAAATATTTGTAAGTTACTAAGCTACCCATCTATACGAGCAGTTGTGATTAAACGATTAGTACACGTAAATAAAGTACTTAACTACTATATCAAAAAAAAGATAGGTACCTACTTTTCTCAGGCACTAGCAAACACTGATGATATAAATTTTCTCACACTTTTTTTTCGAATTTCCGGAAACAAATGAATGAGTTCGCCTTTGGCATCAAGTATTTATAGTATAGTAGATAAAGTTCATGTCTGAACAAGCACTAAGCACTGTCGGGAGGATAGCGCTTTGCAAGTCTGTACACAAAATTGTACGTAATATCGAATACGCAAGTTTGGACAGGTAACAGTCGTTTGCCTTATTGAAATATTATCTGATTAGTTAGGTACTTAAAACAATGTAGGTAGTAGGCCCTTATAAAAACTATGCTTACACTTTTGCTCTTTACTATCAAAAGCAGATAAATTTTCGTGGGCCCCCATTAACATCTTATGGACCCCCATTTTTTGTTCACGCCTACGTAGACCCCCAGCAAGTCTCCCGTGGACCCCTAGGGGTCCACCTGGACCACTTTGGGAATCACTGGTCTAGAACATGCGGAAGGATAAAGGCTATAAATCTATCCTTATATTCCCACGGGACCCGTGGTGTGATGGATAGCATGTCCACCTGTTAATCCAGAGGTTCGAGTTCGAATCCCAATAGAGGCAAAAATGTTTTTTCCATGGGTATCGCCTTTCGCGAGGAACTGGCAAGTCCTCCGTTAGTATTCATTGCCATGAAAAGCGCTTTCTCGATTAGCCCTTCGGAACCGGCAGAATATTGTAGGTCCCCTCCATTCCCTCACAAGGCATGGTTGTGAGAAATGCGCTAGGCCCAGGGGCTCTCGCTCTGTTGCGCCACCCTATTTATTTATTTTTATATTCCCACGGGAACGGAAATTGGAATTCAAAAACTACGGTCTCAATCTACAAGGTGTTGAAATAGGGGTTGAATGTTTTTTTTGGAAATACCGCCATTTTTAAGGCTATAAGTTGTATTTCCTAAAAAGTTAAAAATGCTGCTGAAAGTCACTATTCCAGGCGGACGAAGTCGCGGGCACAGCTAGTAAGAATATAGTTTGTGGATGTGAGTTTCCACTTTCCGGGCAGCTATGGTTGGTGATATGGATGTGCTATACGTCAGAGAGTCATCGGCCTAAAGCAGGTTTTCGCAGTCCCTTGGGGTTGGTTGGTCCGACGTCATGATGTTGAAGAGGAATGGTCCTAGTTTTGTTCCCTGAGCGACTCCTCCTCTTCAACATATCTTCGATTATGTGTCCTACGACCATTTCGAACATTATCAAACATAAGTGCTGGACTTGAACTTTTTAGTGTTAAGACATTATAAAGGGTTTTCCAATAAGAGTGATATGATTTCTTTTTAAAAAAAACACACTTGTTGTGAAGGAAATTCAAATATTTTTAATGTAGTGCATGTGCAGTTTAATCAATACATTTAAGTTTTAAATAAAACGTCATTCAAATGGCCACCACGACTTTTTCTGCAGCAACAAATTCGATGAATCCAATTCTCGAGCACTTTTTCCACTAAATCAAGTCGTATATATAATATATCATGGATGGCACGTTCAATATTGACTTGTAAGGCTTGAAGAGAATCTGGTTTATTTTGAAAGACCAACGACTTCAAATAACCCCACAAGAAATATTTACATTTACATGAATTATTTGTTCTATGTAGTATTTGTGTAGTTAGTCTTGTGGTGTATCAGCCAAATGGTCTTTGTCGCCCGGCTGCAACCCCCCTACTCCGCAGATTTATGTGTGGAGTAGGTTTCATGTAAATGTAAATGTAAATGTAAATGTAAAAAGTTGGTTATCATCGATGTATACCACTCTCCATTGACAGTAATGGTGTTACCAGCTTCATTTTGAAAGAAGTACGGACCGATGATTCCACCAACCCAAAAACCACACCAAACTGTCAATTTAGGTGAATGTAATGGTTTTTCATGAACTTTTTGTGGATTTTCATCGCACCAGAATCGACAGTTTTTACCGCACTAGTCAAATGAAAGTGAGCCTCATCGGAAAAGATGATTTTCTTAAAAAAATCGTTATCGTTTTCAAGTTGTTCCCAGTCAAAATCAGAAAATTCACGACGTTTACGGATGAAATGGTGAAGTTGTAAAATCTTCTGTTAGTTAGTTAGTTAAGGTGGCGCTACAGTCCGGGCCGGACTAGGGCCTCAACCAACATGCTTCTTCAGCCAGCTCGGTCTCTAGCTAGCTACCTCCAGTTTTGCACGCCAAGTTGGTTGAGGTCCTCTCCTACTTGCGTGCGCCACCTGAGTCACGGTCTTCCTCTACTGCGTCGTCCCTCGGGATTGGATTCGAAGACTTTCCGGGCCGGAGCGTTGGTGTCCATTCGCTCTACATGACCCAGCCATCTAAGCCGCTGGACCTTGACTCGTTTGACAAGGTCAGTGTCGCTGTACAGCCCGTACAATTCGTGGTTAAATCTTCTTCTCCACTCTCCATCTATGCAGACGGGACCAAAAATCACCCGAAGAATTTTTCTCTCGAAGCATCCTAAAGCGTTCTCGTCTGCCTTTGACAATGTCCATGCCTTTGCAATATTCTTTCAAAAACGATGTTGAAGAAGTCGCATGACAGTGCATCGCCTTGCCTAAAACCTTTTTTGACATCGAATGTATTGGTGAGATCTTTTCCGACCCTGATGGAGCAGCGTGCGTTCTCCATCGTCATCCTACACAGTCGGACAAGTTTGGTAGGGATGCCAAAACTAGACATGGCTCTATATAACTCCTCTCTATAGAGGCTGTCATACGCGGCCTTGAAATCGATAAAAATGTGGTAGGTATCGATTTGAAGCTCCTGGGTTTTTCCAAGATCTGCCGTAGTATGAAGATATGGTCTATGGTGGACTTTCCTGGTCTAAAGCCGCACTGATAAGGACCTATCAGGTTGTTGACTAATGGCTTCAGACGCTCACACAATACGGCAGAGAGGATCTTATATGCGATGTTAAGAAGACTGATACCTCTGTAGTTGGCGCAGTTCAGGGGGTCTCCTTTCTTGAGGACCGGGGAAACAATACTGAGGTTCCATTCATCGGGCATGCTTTCTTCCGACCATATTTTGCAAATGAGCTGGTGCATACTCCTGACCAGGTCATCGCCTGCCGCTTTAAACAATTCGGCAGTGAGGCCATCAGCTCCAGCAGCTTTGTTGGACTTCAGCTTGGATACTGCTGTCTTCATTTCGTTCAGGTCGGGTTGGCGGAATTGTTGGTCTACGTCGCCCAAATCGAATGGTTCTATCTCTCTAACAGCGGAATTGGGTTCATCATCGCCGTTATAGAGCTTGGAGAAGTGGTCTTTCCATATCCTCAGCATTGACTGCGGTTCCACCACGATGTTCCCTTGATCGTCTTTGCAGGCTTCGGCAAAGGGCTTTTAGCCCGAGGCTGTTGTTTTTACCTTCTGGTAAGACTTCCGAACCTCATTCTTGCTGTGGCACCCTTCCATCTCCTCGATCGCGCGCTTCTCATGCTCTCTCTTTTTCCGTCTGAGAAGCCGGTGTTCGTCTCTCCTCTTCTGCTTGTAGAGCTCATTAGCAGTTCTAGTCTTTTTGTGCAGCGCCGCTTTGTATGCTTCCTGTTTAGCTGCATGTGCTTGCATTGCCTTGCGATTGTAGTCGTCCAACGTCGAATTGTCTCACAGTATTTCCTTGTGTTGGCTTGGATCGGGATATCCGCAGTCGTACCTTGGCTACAACAAGGTAGTGGTCCGAGTCAATGTTGGCCCCTCGGAATGTTCGGACATCCTCTATACTGGAGAAGAGTCGTGCGTCGATCGCAATGTGGTCAATTTGGTTGACGGTTGATTGATCAGGAGATTTTCATGTCCCTTTGTGGATATTGAGGTCCTGGAACCGCGTACTAGCTACCAGAACATCTCGCCCCGCAGCGAAATCGATCAGCCTGAATCCGTTATCGGAGGTGTTGTCGTGGAGGCTGTATCTTCCGATTATTCCACCAAAGATATCCTCTATTCCTAGCTTGGCATTAAAATCTCCTAGAACAATATTAATGTCATAGCCAGGGCACTGCTCATATGTTTTGTCCAGGAGCTCGTAGAATACGTCTTGGTGTCTTCATCCTTTTCCTCTGTGGGGGTTTGTGCGCAAATGAGGCTTATGTTGACGAATTTAGCCTTGATGCGGATTGTTGCAATGCGCTCGTTCACATAGTTGAAACTCAAGACTTCTTGCCTGAGTCTAGTTCCAACAACAAATCCACATCATTGACGTGGGATTCAGATTTGTAATCAATGATTTTCGAATGAACTGTTAGAAAGGTAGCTACTAATCCAGCGGAGAAAAAACTCACCGAAACCAAAAGCACGCATTTTAGACAAAAGAGCTTGATGACAAACTCTATCGAACGCTTTTGAAATGCCTCAGATGTTTCGTTAAAAATTTCGGGCATTGAGTTATTAAATGGAAAAATGTAGATATTTGACAATACAACAGTTCTACAGATAGTGAAAACTTTCACGATGTTGTGCACCAATCGTCTTTTGAAACACACAATCGTCTCCCTGACACTCAAAAACTTGCTTTGGATAAAATACCAGATTTTTTAAAGTAGTAATTTACTGTTCTGTTGCAATATTTTTATCCGCAGCTGTTTCTTAAAAAAGCTTCGCAGCTTTCTCACCAAAATTGAACAAGCGCATCCCGTATCCAAACCAATGCCAATTGAACATGAAAGCTTTTCTGCTAACAGTTTTCTCTCCTATCAAAGACAACAACCAATAGCACATTTCAAAAGACTCCAAATGCGCATGCAAGAAACTCATACACACTTTCAATGAGCTCTCCCGAAAAAGAAAAAAAATTATAATAGAGAAGAACCCAATTGCCTTTTCTACCCCATTGGATCCATTTGAAAAGGCATTTCAAAAATCATTTACCTCGAATCATAAAACGTCAAACCTCAGTTGACGTTCGGTTATCGAGGCAAACGAAACGGTTCCCCGTGTGAAAAGTTCAAAAGTTCAATAAAAAATAAGAAAATCTCCTATGGCGATGTATATTCACTCTCAGTTCAAGGGTTAGAAAAAAATTGAAAAAAAAAGAAAAATACAAAAATAAACGAACTAAAACCCCCAACAGGAGATAGAAAAATCGAAATGTTGATGTTGTTGAAGCATAAAAAGCGACGATGGCATTGAAATTGGAAGGAAAATCGCAACTATCTTTCTCATAACAAAAAAAAAAAAAAAAACAATTGAAAGGAAAGGAATAACAGTACTTACAGCCCCACAGCAAAAAAACAAAAGGAAAAATTAATAAAAACGAAACAAAAACGGTGTTCACACGCGAGATAGGGTTGGTTGACTTATGTGAAGAAGTTGTAAATCGATACGCGAACTTGTTGTTACATTGTGTGTGCGTTCATTCGTTTGTTCGTTGGTTCGTTCGTTTTGCTCACTGGGAGGGGTCATAACTCATAATTACACTCTACATTCAAACTACAGGACGGTGGAAGCGGTAACGACGGGCGTGTAAGCTCGCGTGTTTTATTTCTTTTCTTTTCACTCCTACCCTAAACCTTAACCCTTTTCTTATCCATAAAAATACACCCTCTCCCCTTCGTTAACCCCACCCGAACCGGAATAAATTAAAATCGAAATTCCCATTTGTGAGTGAAATACAAAAATAACAAAATTGAAACCAAACCGGATGACACACCACTCGGAGATTTAAATTACTTTCCGGTAAAAGAAAAATGAAAATCCCGTCGGTTAAAGTGCTAAGGCCACCCACAACCATCCCTACCGCCCACTGACTGACTTATTCACCCTTGTCTTGCGTCGCGTCGCGTTTTAAATCCACCACCACCTACCTTCCTTATACTCGTAGTTCCCACGGTTGTTCTGTGTGTGTCTGTCAACACAGAAACGAAAGCGGCAACGGAAAAACCAATACGTCATGTCATGTTGTATATGCGCTGCGGTTGCATACTCTACGGAGCATAGAACTTGTGGCAAAAAAGTCTGAATCCTTAACTCGCCTTGTCCCACATTGCACCAATAAATAAAGTCGAACAGGATTCCAGCAGAAATCAGAGAAAAAAAATAAACGCAAAATATAAAAACTAACATCAGAGAGCGAAGGACTTGAAGAGAAAGGACTTTGAGAACACAGAACGGATTAATAGATACAAAAACTATGTGCCAGGAGTGTAGCACTATATGTAAATAGTGAAGCACTCGTTTGTCCTGTTATACTAAGGATTTGATGTTTGAACTTAGGTGCAATAGCTAAGGGAAATATTACAATCGCATCATACAGCCAGGGACGTGCAAGGATATCGGGCGGGTGCAGTGCTATTTTTCTACCACCGCCCACTACTATACTCGTATATTCATACCAATATAACATTGAAGGCATTGAATCGTGTGCCCTATTCGCATTGCCTTCAAAAAAGTATAATTCCCAATGAGAAAAAGGACTCGCGGAACTCAACAATAACAACGAACCATGTCAACGACGACGTCGACGACGAGCTGCGAGGATGGAATTTTAATTTGCATTTAATCGTTGTTGCATATGATTTATGTGGCAACTGGCAACCCCCCAGGTCCGTCGTGAAGCCATTCAACCAGCCAAACCTTAGCTAGCCATCCAGTCCCGGCCTTGTGTCTACTAAGCAATCAGTGAAATTACTATACACACACAAATACACATACCATCAACACACACAGCAGAGAGCGCAACAATTCTATGACAAAATGTAAGTATACTGCATTAATTAAACAAATTGGGGGAGGCTACCAACACAGCTAGGCGCTATTTAGGGTTGAAAGGTTTTAGGGTTTGGGGAGTTGCGCTTGAATATTTTCGTTTGGAAATCGTTGCTATCTTTTTTTACGATAGCATCTGCTGTTTTTTGTTTTTTTAGGGGGGGAAAAGTTCATTTGAAAGATTTTTGTTCGGTTGACAGTTGGCAGTTGAGTAATTGAAGAATTTTTTTCGTCCGCCATTCAGTCGTGACCGTGAGTGAGTCGGGACTGTTTGTGGATGCATGAGAACGAAGGGGTTAAGGAACTGAGATCGTTTAAATTACTTACGTAATTCTTTAAAAGAAGGTTTTCATGAACGTAGAGGGTAAAGTACTCCATAGGGCACATTTTCCACTCATCTGGCATTACTCGTAAACGAAGCTTAGTTTTTGGAGAATGAGATGTCTCTAGTTTTTATGATGATTGAGGCAACACCAACGAAACCATTTGTCTTAGATTATGACGAAGACTTAGAAAAAGTTTTGTGAATGCGTCAATTGACTCGTGACATTTAAAAAAAAAAATTGTTCGCCTTTATATACAAAGGTACGCCAGCGACGAAATGGTTCGCGTCTCTGCCCTTTACAGGGGACTAGCAGGTTCGAATCTTAGAAACAGCCAATTGCTTTTACACGAGTCCACCTACTTTCTGACTGCCTTTTGAAAAGCCATGCATTTTGACAAGCAGCATCTATACCAAACGAAAACAGCGGGTACCACCACTTCTCACCACGAAGACTTACTCTCATGGAGTCAACATTTTCGTCGAAACGGTCAACTGCATCCACATATTTCTTATAATCTTGATTGCAGCTGGACAATCCAGTTCCAGTTAGCTGCAATAATTTCTTCAGTCATTTAATGAAACAACTCACCTCTTGGTTTTTTTCATGTAAGTTTTTTAGGTGGTTTTCACGAACAGTAAGTAAGTAAGTAAATTCATTTATTTTTCGTTTTCGTATTTCACAATGAGTTTAACAATGAATTTAGAGCTATGGCATTGCCGTCAGCTCGGTTAGCGCAGTGCTTGTAAATTTATTTTATTGTTGTTTAAGGTTTATATGTTGAATTTTTTACGAGATTTCTGATCAATATTGTTCTATATGTATACGATTCTGATAGGTAATTGTATAGGTTTTTCCAGTTAAATCCGTTCAAGATTTCAATTGCCTCTTTCATGGACAGTGTCTTTTTTCCGAAGTATATCAGGCGTTGGGAAGAAAAAGCTGGGCATATACTTAAAAATTGAAAAGAGTCTTCTTTAGCTTTAAGATTGCATATTGAACAGAATTGATTAACTTCCATTGTATGGGCTTCCATTTAAAAAGAGTATTTAACATCTTATTTTGAAAATGAGGGATATTTCTCTCTAACTGTACACGTCGCGAAAATAGTTGTTCATCTCTAGCAAATTTGTGTTAAGCTGTGAATATAATATTCTACTCTCAGAGTTGCGAGCTCTTGCTGAGAAATCATCACGTACTGAATCTTCATACTTTTGTATTATTCTGTAGAGCTGGTTTTTTACAAGAGTTAAGTTATCTACACTTATTACGATTTCTTCATCACAGATAGTTCCCAAATGTTTCCATTTGGCCAGCCACCAATCTTCATTCCTCAATTCGTACATCAGCATCTTTCTGGTAAGGCGAGTATCTGCCTGGGAAAGAACTTTAAAAATATAGTCGGCTTGCAATTTTTGTGTGTAGGTAAATAGTTTAGGGAGTCCAGATTCGAGATGAATGGCGTAATTTGGAGTATTAAGTGGTAACTTGAACAGTTTCTTTAAAAAGATTCTTTGTATTTTTTCGATGGTTTCGTATTCATCTAAGGCCGTCTTTACCCTTTTGGGGGCCTTGCGCACTTTTTGAAAATGGGGCTCTGTATGTTTCTATAGAAATGTTATGTTGTGTAGTAAAGGTATACAGAAAAAAACACATAACTTTGAATCTATATTTCATCAATCGTTATAAATTATTATAAAAGTAAATAATTATTGCAGCATGTTTATGTTTTAACATAAACGTTAACATAGCAATGTAAAAATAAAAAAAAAAATAATAAATTTTTCGTATAAGAATTCAAAAATAAACAAAATTTAAATAACAGAAAATTAAATTCAGATATAGTTTAAGGTATGTAGTTTAAGGAACAAAATATTGATATGCTGGAATGAGGAGGAGATGGAAAGAGGAATGTTTATTGAAGGAGTCTTTTTCTTGATTTAAGATTTGCAAAATCATTGATTATGTCTACAAAATTGATACCTCTGAGGATGTCGCTTTCGATTGACATCAGCGACAAACTTGTCAATCTTTCTTGAACCATTGTAGTTCTGGGTTCGTTTTTTATTCTTTTTTAATTAGAGAAGAAACGTTCACCACTGCAGTTGGTCACCATCATACTTAAGAAAATTCTAAGTGCAATTTCAACACTTGGAAATTCATCTTCAACTTTATTTGTTTTTAAGAAGAAAAGCTCTAGAATATTGCCAGTTTCTTCATTCTCATGTAGAATAATTTTCCAGTATTCTTTTAAATTCAGGCATTCAGCATGTAGTTCATCTCCGTTTACATCTTCCGTGTAAAATTTAGCAAAAGATTTGCAGTTTTCTTTTAAGTCTTCTGAATTCAGGTTTTTTAATCGAAAAAAGTCAAAACGTTGGCCAATATTCGTATATGAACCAAGTCGCTGTTTCAAATCAACGCTTAGAGTGTCAACAATGGAAAGAAAGGTTTCAATTTCGAACCTCTCTTTCCCAGTCCAAATTACTGAGGGTTCAGAGCCGTCAAAAAACGTCTGTTCTACACCTAGTCCTTTCAGAAGGATTCTTATACTTGGAATCCGGGTTTATTTTGTCTGGATGATGAATCAAAGTTATCAAAATAGTCCTTGAGCCCAATTATAAACTCATCGATTGCACTCAGCAAATCTAACACTTTTTTTGGAAAAACTAAGAGCTTCCTGTCTGGCCTCTCGTGCCTGTCGTAAATCGTTAACGATAGGCATCAAAGCTTCTTCAATTTCTTGATGATCATTATATAAGGCACTTAGTGCATCAGCTCGACTTTTTACAACTTTTTTTGAACCTAAGTGAGCAGTCAACACTATACTCCATCTTTGAAATCTTAAAAAATTGAGTGCCGTTCATTCCAGAGTATATCTAATAATGAGAAGGGACACTACACAAATGCAACGCTTACATTAACAATAGACAGAAAAAAATAAAAAACCCACTATTAGTGAAAACAGGCAAAAATTATTATTAATAGTAACCCTTTCGGACCATCGCATCGGAAATGTCAGAATGATGCACAAGAAGTTTTCCCATCTTCACAACACCATTTAACTTCGATCATAAGATACACGTATGGATGTTTTTTCTGATTGGATTTTTAAAAGTGCCCTGAAACGAACACAAAGGAGTGTATGGTTTCGTTGTCCTGATCATAAATTGAGTGACCTCTTTTTTTTTGTTTGGATATGAATATAATTTCGAAAAGAATGTGATTTAAAATGTTCAATCGAACAAAGTTTGTTGTTAAATGTATCGAAATATATTTTTTTCTTGAAAATAGACCAATAGAGGTTGAGTGTTGTTTCAGCAATTTGGGGGCCCTGGGCCTGGGCACAGTGGGCCCAGTGGTAAAGAAGGGTCTGTATTCATCAATACCCCAGATCTGCGCCGCATAACATAAAGTTGACTTAACTACAGCATCAAAAACTTTGTACTTAGCTGATAAACTGATTCGGCTATTCAGGAACCAGGAATGTTCCATGCTACATTCAAAAGGCTTTGAGATGTCTTCGATTTATCTTGAAAGTGTGAGCTGAAATTTATGTTAAGAGTTAGTTTCACTCCAGAATACTTATCTCGCCTACAATATCCTAACTAGTGCCTTTATAGGTCCAATTGTTTCGGGTTTGGGTTCTGGTGGAACGGTCAAATACCATTGCTTCAGATTTGTTAATGATAATAACAAGACCCCATTCTTGACAATAGTCTGACAGACGATTGATCATGAGTTGAAGATTTTCTGGAGACTCCGACAGTATGACCAGATCATCAGCATACATTAGTACATTAATTCTTGAACCTGCTATACTAATTCCTCCAAGTAGACAGGTAACCACATCGTTTATAAAAATTGAAAACAATAGCGCACTTAGGGGACAACCTTGTTTTACTCCATTATTTGTTTCGAACTAGTCAGATAGTGTAGATCCGTCCCAGACAGCTGCTTTTGACTCCTCTTTTGACTCTGTCTTTGGATAACGTTGATGAATTTCATTGATATACTAATTCTTGAAAGTTTATAAATGAGGGCATTTCTGTTGATAAGATCAAAGGCTGCTTTGAAGTCGACAAAGAAGGTATACACCTTTTTATTTCTTGCTTTAAAAGCTTTAACAATTGAAGTTAATGTGAATAAGTGGTCAATCGTCGAGTAATCCTTTCTAAAGCCAGCTTCAGATTCAGATAGTATATTGTTAGCTTCTACCCATGTTTCAAGTCTTTTTACTAGAACACCACAGAATAATTTTGCTAGTACATTCATGAAAGAAATTCCACGGTAGTTTTCAACGTTGTTTAAATCACCTTTTTTGTGAATTGGGAAAATAACGGATCTCATAAAGGATGGAGGTATATTTTCAGACATGTAGATTTTGTTGAAGAGAGAGTTGAGTTTTTCGTGAAAGGTTTCGGTAGCATTTTTGAAGAATTCGTCCTTTCCATTTTTTCTTTTGAGAAGTATACAGACTTCAATTCATTTATTGTGATTTCACAGTCCAAAATGTTATCAGATAACCAAGGTTGAGCAAACGAGAATCTTATTTCCGATTGGCCGTACAGAATATATCTGAAGTGGATAGCTAGATCACAAGCAGACACTCCAATTCCAATCTTTAAATTAGTACCATTAATATCTCTGGCGGTTTTCCAAAATTCTTTTGTGCATTTGATTCGACCAAGATTGTTAGCTTGATTGTTTTCACAAATGGTTTTCTTATTAAAATACAGTTTCTTGTAGATGTCGTTGCTTCATGATACCACTTTGCAAGTGTATATGAGTACGAATTTCTTGTAGCTTTCAACAATTCAAACGATTTTTTACGAGCGATCATGCATTCTTTTTCAAACCATTTCTGTTTGAATCCAGAGCTTTTGTTTTCGTTTGGGTTACCAATGGTGTTCTTTATGCAGTTGATTAGCTTATTTGCGCTTATTTCAGTTGACTCCATCTCTACGTCCATGAAAGGTTGGGTTTTGTTTTACTTTTGCTGGTAAATAGTAACATCTTTATCATTCCATTTCAGCCTGGGCAAGAGTTCAAGGGCTCTTTCGTTTGTAGCACATTCATCACTCCATTCTATTGTGATTGGCATGTGGTCGGAGAATGGTTTACTCTGAACTTCGAAATTCTTCACTAAGTCTTTCCAGTCATTATTTACCATACAGTAGTCGATAACTGATTTGCCTTGCCGTCCAAGAAAAGTTAACTGTCCTTCGATGTCTCCATTGGTGCATCCATCTATAACTGTACAATCATACATTTGTAGTAGTTGTAGCAAATTTAAGCCATTTGGGTAGTGGGTTACATCCTTTGAATTTCGATGAAATTCGTTGATTGACGTATTAGGTGTCACACCTAATACTGCATACAATATTAGCACCAGCCGTAAGTCGTAACTTTTCAATGGGCCTTCCATTTGAAATAAAAAAGGTAGTGATGAGCACTGACAGGAGTGACAAAAGGCAACTTAACCGACAGCTTATGATAAGCCGTTCCCGAAAGAATGAAAGTGATTTGATGAGTTACACAATTCCAATCAGCCCTCTAATTAACATCTAATTGAGAGAATGTCTAGACTGTAAGTGTTTTGAAAACGTACGCCACTGCCATAGCAAGTTTGTGCATAGTCTAGTTTAGTCTTGTCAATCGGGGTATACAAAATGAACAGAATTTTTGTGTTGCTTCTCGCGTTTGTTGCACTTGCAGCTGCTGATCAAAATAACAAATTGCTGTCTTTCTTCGAAAACATTAAGCGACATGAGGAACTCCAAAGTGTTTTTGTATTGAGGACATTCAGCGAATATTCCGATCCTAATTTTAGTGAAAACTTCTTCAAAAACGTCTCAACTACTTTTCAAATTCCAGTAATAATCTCAACCGACACAACGTCATTTTCAATGAAAATGATTCACAGTGAAAATATATTGACTATTGTCCTGTTGGGTTGTAACAACGAACTTATCCTTCGACGGCTGCTAGAGTACCTTCAGCATATGCGATCCTGTAAGATCATATTCCTCCTCAACTATCAATCTAGAGATGATTCCAAACTGAAGGACTTATTCACCTTTTGTTGGGAGAATCACATGATAAACGTGTTGGCAGTCTTCAAAGACTTCCAAGACTCACCAGTGTTCTACAGATACACAAGGATACCTGTTTTCAGCATTGAAAAAATAAACTGGTCAGAAATTCGAATGATTACATATTTCCCTAATCGGTTGTTAGATCTCAAAGGGATGTACTTGCCAGTTATAATTGGAGGACCTCAGTCATCGATAATTTTTTCTAAAAATGGACACTTGATCAGGGGACCTGTGGGACACTTTTGGAGCGCCCTAGCTGAAAAGCACAACGCCAAGCTGAATAACTCGCATAAAACCTTTGAACTAGATATGTACGATTTAAAAAATTTGGTATTGAATGGGTCGATTGAAATGTCGGCAGCAGCAACTACCACTAGCGACCCTAACATGAATTGGATTTCCTACCCCTACAACATAATTGATTTCTGTATAATGATTCCCGTGGAACCAAGGATACCCAAATTCAAAGTGTTTGGAATTGTTTTTCAATGGCACGCTCTTCTTATTACTATCGGACTAGTTGTAGTGTTATCAATTTTGCTGGAACTCAACTCATCGATGTTTGATGGGGAAAAGTTTTACCTCTTCAATGGCAACTGTTTGCGAGGTATCCTTGGACAGTCCTTTCAGCAAAAACCTAATGCCTCCTTAAGTTTGAAAATCATGTATTCTTTGATATTCTTTTTTGGAATCATGTTAGTGACTTCATTTGATGCGTTCCTTCAAACTTTGATGACAAGTCCTCCATCGGAAAAGAAAATTCAATCCTTTGACGATATTGTGGCCTCAAAACTAAAAGTGGTCGGTTATCATTTAGAGATAGGTGCTTTTTTCTTTAAATTTCCAGATTTCAAAAAGAAATACGAACAAATCTTTGAGTTGAAAAACTTTAGTACTTATTATCATTTAAGAGAGTCGCTCAACACAAAGTTTGCCTACACGGTGAATAGTATGAAATGGGATGTTATCCAGAGTCAGCAAAAATATTTCAATCAAATACTGTTTCGACTACCAGAGGAAATTTGCATTTTAAAGAGAGTTTCCCAAGTTTTCAACATTAACGAGAACTCGATTTACAAGAATCTTATTAATTTTCTCATTTTACAAACACATTCTTCAGGTCTGATGGAGTTCTGGCAAAGAAGGTCGTTCTATGAAATACTTGAAAATGGTCATATGAATCTGACATATCCAACTGGCAACTCGGAGTTGGAACAAATGAAAGTTGAAGATTTGAAATGGGTTCTTACGGCATTGGCCATTGCTCTGGCATTTGACACTTTATGCTTTTTTGGAGAAATATTCGTTGACTGGAAACAAAGAAGTGGATTGCAATATGACTTCAAATGGGCAGTTCTAAAAGGACATGTGCAACTCTTAAAAGGAAAATGTGCAGTTTTTAAAAAATGATTTGTTGAATTATTTTTTATTTTGCTTATGAAAAACAATCAAGGATCTCCTCTATTTGACCGAAATATATTCTCAAGGATTCATTTGATCCTACAAAAAAGTTTTTTTCTGTTTATTCTGTTTTTGTGAAATTGGTCGTTTATTTAGTTGAAGGTTGGTATGATGCAGGAAAATTGGCGTAGCAAAATTGGGTGTGATGAAAGAATTTCAGGTGTTTGAAATGGAACAAACAATCAGGAGGAAGATTAAACGATGTATATTTCTCATTGTTACAGTTCGACCATTTTTCAACTCATCTCAAGAACTTCATTTGTATTTTGACGCTAGTAGAAGAGGGTATGCCACTGTACAGCTAGGGTGAAGTAAATTTGGGTAAAAATTTTTTTTTTTTGAAATTCACTTTTCCTGTGTCATTAATCGATGACCGTAGCATACATAAAAGCTTTATTCATGCAAAAAATCAAAAGCCTATTTATTTTGAGGTGACGCGCCATGAGGTAATTTGAAAAAAAAAAAAAATATATTTTTACGTCTATCATGTGTGTACTTGCAGGTCAATGTTTTTTGTCTATCTTACTAATATTATAAAGAGGAAAGGTTTGATTGTTTGATTGTTTGTCTCGAATAGGCTCCGAAACTACTGCACCGATTTGAAAAATTCTTTCCCTTTGAAAGCTACACTATCCCTGAGTGACATAGGCTATATTTAGTTTTCAAAAAAAAAGAGTTCCTTACCAAAACACCAGTAACTAATAATCTTACTTAGTTGTGTATATTGTTATAGTAGGCAGTTGTAAGTAGCTCAAAGATATGACAGGTTTAATTTAACACCACGAAGTCACGCAATACTATACATGGGCCAATAATAAGTTCACAAGAAGGAAGCGTGGTGAGAACGTAGTTGGCCATCCAGGCATAAAAAAAGATGCAGCTTTAGGTAAAGTCTACGGTGTGTCCAATGTCCATCCTTCTCAATCCAAGTGTTTCTAACTTAGGATGTTACTACATAACGTACGGGGCCCAATCTCATTCCAGTAATTGAAAGCCGTTGACGGAGTTCTCAAACAAACATATCAAGCTACTTGCCGTGCTAGAGGTTTGCTAGAAAACGATGACTACTGGGAAAATACTCTCAGAGAAGCTTTGCTTTCTCAACAACTGAGAGAATTGTTTGTAGTCATACTTTTATTTTGTCAGCCATTAAAATTATGGGACATTTTCAAAGACGATTTATGTGAAGATATTAGACACAGAATCAGACAGCAAAATCTAAACTTCACCTTACCATACATTTCGGAAATTTACCACCAAGGTTTGATACAAATACAAAAGCCTAATTGACTTTGGATTACCATGTTCAGTTCGTACAGACAAAAATGGAGCAGAGACAATGACTAATCGCTATGATAGAAATAGTTTGACCGCTTTTGTTAATGAAAACCAGCCAAAATTAGTCCCAGATCAAAGAGATTTTTGGATGCACCCGGTGGAACAGGAAAGACATTTTTTGCTAATTTGATCTTACTAATATTATCAGGAGGAAAGGTTTGATTGTTTGATTGTTTGTAGGCTCCGAAACTACAGAACCGATTTGAAAAATTCTTTCACCTTTGGAAAGCTACTCTATCCCTGAGTGACATAGGCTGTATTTAGTTTTCAATAAAAAAAATAGAGTTCCTTACCAAAACTCCGATAACTAATAATTGTTTGTTTGTTTATTGTTTTGTATTGAATAGGCTCCCAAACTACTGAGCCGATTTGAATGAATGAATTTTGGACCAGAGAAGGTCTATAGCCTAGGAAGTAACATCGGCCATATTTCAACCCTTTATTCGTTCGGGAAAGGAAACGGGAATGTAAAGAAGAACTTAGAGTTTGTATTGAATAGTCTCCAAAACTACGGAGCCGAATTCAATAATATTTAGAACAGAGATGACATAAGGCCTGAGAAATAGCATAGGCGGTATTTCATCCCCATATTTCTACGGGAAAGGAACGAGAACGGGAATAAAGCACGAAACTCAGAAAATATTGAACCAATTTAAAAAAATTTGTTCACCGTTAGAGTGCTTTATTATCCCTGAGTAACAAAGACTATATTTCATTCCCATATTCCCACGGCAAAAGAACGGGAACGGCAACGTATCCGGGATTCAAAGAAATACTGAACCGATTTTAAAAATTCTTTCAACTTCAGAGTGCTCCATTATCCCCGAGTAGCATGGACCTTATTTCATTTCCAAATTCCTTCGGGAAAAAGATGGGAACGTAACCGGGAACTATGAAAATACTGAACCGATTTCAAAAATGATATCGCATTTAGAGTGCTCCATTGTCCCCGAGTAGCATAGACTTTACATCATTCCCATATTTCCACGGGAAAAGGACAAGAACGATAAAGTAACCGGGAACTAATAAATACTCAACATAATTAAAAAAGTCTTTCGCCCTTAGAGAAGAGTGGTTCATTACTCCCGAGTAACACAGACTATTTTGAATACAATATTCCAGGCAATAAGGAATTAAGAAAATAACGATTTTGACAATTTTTTCACTAATAAGAAGTTATACACGAGTTCCAACTGGGATTGCAAAAACCAGTGAACCAATATGAAAAACTATTTCACTAGGAATGGGAATGATTCATTTATTCTTGAGTAATAAATATAGACTACATTTCATTCCCATATTCCCGCGGGAACGGGAACACGTAGAGTGGAAATTAAAAACTCCTGAACAGGTTTCCTGAATTCTTTCAACTTTAGATAAAATGTTTTTTTTTCTTATTCAAATAGAGACTATGCGATACACTAGGTCGACTAAGGACCCGAGCTACGCCGGGCGGCTCTGCTAGTATGTAATAAAACTTATAATTCACGTTATTCCAAAGGGTTTACTTGTCCGTCCTTGCATAATTTTTCTAAACTTTGTCATCTCAGTGCTAACGAAAAGTGTAAAAAAAGTTTGATTTATTATTCGTCGATAAAATGCCAAGAACTCGAAAAGACTTACGATGCCCCTTGTTTGGCGATCCAAACTAAGTGATAATGTATTACCAACTTATTGTGATATAATAAAGTATTACTTGTGGACTTGTGGTTAAGAAATGACTAACTGGAGATGAATAACGGTAAAGACCCTACAGTGAAAGTTTTGTGTGAAATTTGGAAAAAGGCGCCAATTCCCATTATAAGCCATCAACAAATAGTTGCCAGATTGATTTCCTATACATATTATCTTAATATATAAAAGAAAGACGGGACACTTATAACTCGAGATCTGCTAAACCAATATTCATGGTTATTGATTCGTTGGATTTGTCTCCGCCCCGAATAGCATAATACATCTAAAAAACAATGAAAACTCGATATGTGTAATGAATACTTATCTATCTATATCTATACATATATAAAAGAAAGTCGTGTTATAGTTACACTATTTATAACTCAAGAACGGCTGAACGGATTTGTCTGAAAATTGGTGGGGAGGTAGTTTAGGAACAGGAGACGGACATAGGATACTTTTTATCCCTATATTTCTATAGGAACGGGAATGTAAACGGGAACTTAGAAACCACTGAACTGATTTCAAAAATTCTTTCACCGTTAGAATGCTACACTATCACCGAGTAACATAAACTTTAATTCATCCCCATATTCCCACGGGAACGGAATTGGGAACTCAAACTTCGAAACTACTGGACAGATTTTAAAAATTCTTTCTGCTCTAGGATGCTACATTATCCCTCAATAACATAGACTGTATTTCATCCATATATTCTCGCGGGAACAGAAACGGGAACCTTAAAACCGCATGACCGATTTCAAAAATGTTTTCAACTTTAAGATGGTGCATCATCAATATCCCACATTTACATAAATTATTTCATCCTCATATTCCCACGGGGCCCGGGCAACGCCAGAAGGCTCAGCTATATATATGTTTTTTATCCAGGATTGGGATCGGAAACCTAGATACTACTGGAAAGATTTCACAAAATCTTTCAGAATTGGAATGATACATTATCCCTCAGTAACTAAGATTATAATTCATCCCTATATTCCTACAGGAACGAAAACATGAACCTCAAAACTACTCGACCGATTTCAAAAATTCTTTCCAATTAAGGATCATGCTCGAACGTGATTGGGAACGCAACCTTATATAACTATTTGACCAATTTCGAAGGACAAGGAGAAGACCCCGTCTAAAACATTTTTATCACGCCACAGACATAAAATGTAAACGGAATGCTTAAAATCAGAACAGGAAAAGTAAGCAGTAAAAGAAAAAACCGACATAGGGCATTGACTATCGTTTCATTGACTCAAATAAAAATAAAGCAGCTTGCAACAGAGACGACATCAATGCAATGCGTTAGCTTTCGTTATAAACAAAACACTGTTCTATAAAAAAAAAAACAAAAGAAAAGCTGACTTATCGTGTCAGACTAAGCGTGCATAGTCCAAATATCAGCAAGTTAATGAGTCAGCGGAGATCTTCGCTCAACACCCTGGGCTGCTTTAGACATACTCATATACCCCTTATCCCTCGACATTCACGGCGTTGTTGAGGTCTGTATTTTTAAGGTTCCCATCCTTCTGTTCCCGTGGGAATATGCGGATAAAATATAGTACATGTTTATAGTACGTGTTCCCTCCGAAATGTTTCATCTAAAATTCAAAAGAACCTTAAAGATATTAGACCGATTTCAAAAATTCTTTCAACTCTAGGATGTTACAATATCTCTCAGTGACATAGATTTATATTTCATTCACATATTTCCATGGGAACGGAAGATCCCACAGGAACAGGGTTGGGAACGGCGGAAACTTAGAGACTACTAGACTGATTTCAAATATTCTTTCAGCACTGGGATGCTACATAATTCCTCAGTAACTAAGCAAAGATTTCATCCCTATAATCCCATAAGAACAGAAACAGGAACGAAAACGGGAACCTTAAGACTACAGACCCGAGCAACGCCGGGCGGCTCAGCTAGTAATAAATACAAGAAGAAATTACGCAATGAAAAGAAAAAGCAAATGTTCTTAGAAGAATCTGAATCAAAATTATTTGACATCGCTACTGGTGTTTTTTCGACCGATCTGCTGCATTAATCGTAAATGCTACAATGTTGGCTTTAGGTGTTATTAGCACTGAAAACTCATCAAAAGTAATAGATCGAAGTAAAATACGTAGAGTTCGGAAAAAGGCACGCAATGATTTAAAAAGGTTTAAATTTTGACGGCTATTTACTTTGATGGTCGTAAAAATAAAACTTTAATCGTGACTAAAAGTGGCGGTATCTCCCAAAGGAAGAATATTACTGAAGAACATATTTCAATGATTTTGGAGCCTGGTTCGAAATATATCGGGCATCTTTTTGTTGATTCTGGAAAAGCCACGACTTTGAATATCGGCAATATTTGATAGCAATTGGATGTGAAGGTTCCTACCGCTGTTAATACAGGACATAAAAACGGAGTCATAACTTTATTGAAAAAACATCTGCAAAGACCTTTGCAAAGGTTTCTGTTCTTGTTACTTGCAAACGAACTACCACTTCGTCATTTATTTACCAGCCTTGATGGTACAACTACAGGAACCAACAGTTTTTCTGGGATAATAGGGAAAATGTTAGAAAAATACCAAAAGTTTCAAATACAGGTGTTCGAACGCATTCCCATAAAATTACCGGATTTGAATACTAATACCCTTAGCACTGATCAAAAATAGGTTCGATAGGTTCGGTCCCACAAAACTTACCGAGCAAAGATCCTGGTAAACTTGCACATTCACGTTGGTTGACTTCCGCTAATAGAATTCTTAGTTTATATGTCGGAACAAAGAAGCCCTCTAAATCATTAAAACATCTTTCAACTTTCAAATCCAAATTCAAATTTTATTTTTATTTTTGGATATGTAACATTGGCAGATAATTATTTTGTATAGAGATTAGAATATAAAGATTCTTAGCAACTAAGGATTTTTTGTAATGAGATAATTCGAATGGTAGTGTAAGTTGTTATGAGAAAAGTTTAAAAAAACTCAATAGATACAAAAAAAAAAAAAAAAAAATTATACAAATATGTGTGTGTATTATAGTAAAACCTAAATATAAACTAAGCAACTTATGATATAAGATATTTTATTATAAAACTCTCATGCATTGAACATCTATATTCAAAATTTTCAGTAAGAAAACTTATGTTGGCTTTAATGGTTTTTATATTAGATATATCATGCAATGCTAAGGTAGAAAAATGCCAAGGAAGGCTTAAGATCATTTTTAAGGTTTTATTTTGACAAATTTGGAGTTTTTGAACATGACATTCTGCACATTTGCTCCAGCAAGGAGAAGCATATAAAAGTCTTGGAAGGATGACAACTTTATAAAGAAGAATTTTGTTTTCCTTGCTTAGATGTGAATTTTTGTGTAAGAGTGGATAAAGAATCTTAACTAATAGATTTACTTTTTTTATACTGTCTGTTATATGATTTGCAAACGTTAGTGTTTTATCTAAGGTAACACCCAAATACTTTATGGTTGTTGACCATTCTATTGGTGTGTTGCAGATCGATAGGTTATGTTGCGGTAGATTAGAAGATTTTCTTTTCCTAGAGAAGAGTAAGGCTTGCGTTTTGGTTGGGTTTATTTTAATTTTCCATCGATGAAAATATTTCTCGATGTGGTTTAAGGCATTTTGTAATTTACAAAGTATCGTCTGACAATCAGAAGACGCACAGTATATGGCTGTATCGTCTGCAAAGAAAGCGTTTTCACAATCTAAGTTTACTGGGAAGTCGGCCGTATATAAGTTATATAACAGTGGAGATAAGGTTGATCCTTGGGGGACGCCCGCTTTTATAGGAAATAGGGGAGATGAATCAAAGTGAAGCTTAACATAAAAAAGTCTTTCTGAAAGAAAACTTTGGATTATTTTAACTATATACATTGGGAAGTTGTTTGTGAATAGCTTGTGAAGCAAGCCGTTATGCCAAACACTGTCGAAAGCTTTTTGTATGTCAAAAGAAACCATACCTATAGATTGTTTGTTTGTTAGTGATTCTTTTACTTTTTTTGTTATTATTTTTAGCTGATGAGTAGATGAATGGTTTCTTTTGAATCCAAACTGTTCTGATGGGACTAGATTTCGATTTTCAACAAACTCGTTCATTATATTAAATATAATTTTTTCGAAAAGCTTACCCAAACAACTAAGTAAGCTAATCGGTCGATAACTTGAGGTTTCCATAGCTGGTTGAGATGGTTTCAGTATCGGGATTATCCTAGCTACTTTCCATCTTTTTGGAAAATAACCTTCTTTGAGAGAACTTTCAAACAACGAAGTCAAATATTGGTGAGTTTTTTTTGGCAAGTTTTTGATAACCCTGTTGGTGATATTGTCAGTACCTGCTGCTTTTTTTGTACGCAAGGAAGTGATTATTTCTTTTACACAGGATACTGATATCGATGGAATATTGGTTTCGATTGAAGATGAATTTATGATAGCAATACTGTTTTGAACTGATTGATTGGTTTGAATGTCATTGAAGTTATCTGATATTTCATGGTTGGACAGAAAGAAGTTTCCAAATTCAATCGCTTTCTCCTCATTTGTATGGAGTGTTTTTCCGTTACTTTTAAGATATGGGATTGTTTTGTTTTTGTTCTTAAATATCTTAGAAAGCTTCCATATTTTTTGGTCGTGTCTATCAATTTGTGATAACATTCTGTTCTATTCTCTGTTCCGAATGTCTTGAATTTTTTTTTATTACTAATTTGTTAAGCAAATTCAGCTGAAATTTTAAAAACGTATCTCTTGATCTTTGGTAGCGCCTACGAATTATATTTCTATAGTTTATAGTTCTTTTTACATCATCGGTAAGTAATAACCTATTATTGCATTGAAGATGAGATGTAGGAAATAAGGGTACAGATGCTCTTATTCCTTCTTCGATTGAATTTTCAAATGCTCTGATTTTGTCGTCAATTTCTTCTAGTCTAAAAGTAGAGGGTTGAGAAAAATCAGAGAGTGAGTTTTTGATGCAACATTTGAATTTTTTCCAATCAGCTCGATTATAGTTGAAACGGTCAATCGAGGTTTGGATGATACTTGTTTCGTTGAGGTAGAAAACTACGGGTTTGTGATCAGATGAATGATAATTAATGACATTTAAGCGAGATATACTATCAAGTTTATTTGTTAGTACAAAATCTAAGGTTGATGGGAGACCTCTGCCATTAGAAGGTATATATGTAGGTTCCGAAAGAAAAGCAATGTCAAAATTCTCGAAAACCTTAAGATCTGACAGAATGTTTCCCCAGGGATTAGCTCGAGCACAACCCCATGAAGAATGTCTAGAATTGAAATCACCACACAAGAGGTAATTTTCATTAGTTCTTATGAGCTTTAGAGTATCAGCTTTGAATTTTCGTTTTTTTTTCGATATTTACTCTACCCCCTGGAAAGTAAGCTGCTGTAATTCTAAATTTGTTTGATGGGCTGCAATCAACTTCTATTGATAAAGTTTCTATTAGAAAAGTTTTTGTACTTGTAATATGTTTATGCTTTACAGCTGTAATTAACTATATGAATATTAATCCTTGGCTTTAGCCAAGTTTCAGTAACGAATGCAATATCAATATTGTTTACAGTAAGAAAATTGACAAATTCTAGTTCTTTGATCTTTAAGCTTTTAGCATTCCATAACATAATTTTTAATTAATAATTTTTAATTTATTGGCCATGGTTAGTATACAAATATTTGAAGCTTAATTCAGCTATAACGTTAAATAGATCTTGTTTACATTTACATACAGATAATTTAGACAACATTTCATTTTTGAGAGACATAAGTTCATCGAAACTAAATAAATTGTTGTTCTCGTTGCCGAGTGATCGTGGAGCTGTTGACATCTGGGTGCTGGCGCTGGTGTTCACAGACAAAGAGTTCATTGTTTTTGGGGCATTGTAGCAGCTGTTGTTGGTTGACATCGAGTTGGTGGTGAGATGGGAGCTTTTGTTTGCAGGTGAGCTTTGGAGAATCATTGAGTTTCGTTTTACTTGGGATAGGTTCGGGAAGTCAGCAGTATTTAAGTTAAATGCTGTGGACTTTCTCAACGGTGAGTCTTGAAAACCGTTCTCTGATCCCACGCGGTTTCTTTTATTACGAGACTTGAGCCTATTTTGAATTTCGATGTATTCTAACCTTTTTTTACACTTGGCGTCGTTGGCTGTGTGTTGCTCATTACAATTGACACATTTCGGTGGTTTATTTTTGTTGCGGCATTCGATTAAGCTGTGGGCTTCAGAGCAGTGAGAGCATGCTATTTTTACATTGCAAAATGAGGAACCATGGCCAAACATTAAGCACTGATGACATTGCGACTTTCATAATTAGATTCTATGCACCAACTTGGTTTGATATTAAAACGAAACCTTCTTGCAAATATGGTCCAATTCATATGTTTAACATGATTCAAAGATGTTTGTATTTACCGGATGACCAAAAAAACGTTGTAATAAAAACTATTCAGAGAAATTCCTTCTTTGCACATCCAGAAAACATACTATTAACAATGTTACAACATGATGAGTCTCACATAAGGGAACTAGGGCTTCGCAGAGTCTTAAAAGCAAGAAAAGAGTTTTCAACTCCCAAATCTTAAAATCAATGCATCGAATTATTATGATTTGATTGACTGGGCAAATGAAAAAATAACAGAACCTCCGATGACAATGAAATATAGTGACGCAGAAATTTCAAGTATGATTTTTTCAGGTGACAAATTATTTGAAATCGAAAAGTATCCTTGCCACACTCAGGCAGTAGAACAGTGTTTCAAGCTCGTTACTGAGGCTTCTTCATCTTTTAGTGGACCAGAGGCAAGAGATGGATTCATTCGAACGAGGATAAAGGCAAAGCAGGACATACCAGTATTCGACACATAATCACAATGTTTTAAGCAAAAAGAAGAGTCTGTAGCTCCAGCTTCCGAATGTTAAAATGCTTTTAGGTATATATTATATTTTGTTTATTTATGAAAACAATACTTAATTTCAAGCTTCAACATTTTCATTTTGATAAATAGTTTGTCTCAAATAAAAACTATAAAAAAAAAAAAAAATAGTGCGTGTAGTCCCTCTGCGCGGAAGAAGTGAAACCTCCTAATGTGGAAATGAAAATAGGAAGGGGTAGAAATTGATTTTAAGTGAACTCATATTGTTTCTTTAAAACAAACTTTATTAACATTGGTTACAATTCACAACTGATCGCATCTTTTAATTATCATTTTCGAGTGGAGACACATCAAAATCTTTAACATTTACAATGTGATTATGATAACTAAAGTAAGATACGAAATTTTTGAGTTCTATTTACTGAATTCTATTTAAGCCAAGGAGTCCACTGCGAGCGTCGAATCTTCCATCATGGAGACAGACGCGGCAAGTTGCTCTGATTCTTTGGAACAGCTGTCTTGCTCGAAACTGGTCGAAAAGACTACAATAATAGTGTCTGATCAAGACGCAACTGAAATCAAATCGTCCGATAAGGACGACAACAACAAAGGTGGAGTCTTAGACTCCGACGATGAAATGCTTGGGGTTCTCCTTTCTGAGGATGAGTTGCTAGACTCCGCCTCAGATATGGAGGACCTTAATGCTACAGTGTTGGAGATTAAGCTGGATGATTGTAGCAATGCTGCAGATACTCCAGATTAATCTCCAACACTCCATCAAAGCCTCGGCCGGACTCCTCCGACTAAGCAAGTCCGGCGAGGATATAGTCCTGATCCAGGAACCATGGATTAATAAATCCATGGTAAAAGGACTCAGGACGAAAGATTATCTCTGCTGTATGTGACGGACAAAGGTGAACCAAGATCCTGCATACTGGCAAAGAAAACACTTAACGTATTTTTACTACCTAATTACAGCAATTGCGACACCACAGCAGTAAAACTGCAGACCAACAGTGGGACTTACTGGCTCACGTCCGCCTATCTAGGCCATGACCAACCGGGGCCGCTACCAGGAGAGACGCTCGAGCGCGTAATAAAAAGCGCAACAAAGCTCAAAGCGGATCTTATAATAGGAAGTGACGTCAACGCACATCACGCAGTATGGGGGAGTACGGACGTAAATGAAAGGGGTGAGTCTCTTTTTAATTTTATACTAAGTAAAGTACTAACCTTCTTATCAGCAATATCGGTAACGAACCAACCTTTGTCACAAAAAAACAGACAAGAGGTTTTAGATGTTACCTTTGTATCTCAATCAATCTGTAACAAGATTGAAAATTGGGCTGTATCTAAGGATCACTCCTTCTCTGATCACAGATACATCCAATTTAGTCTAACAGATGACACACCAAAACCCATAGGCTTCCGTAATTATAGGAAAACTGACTGGGTAAAATTCAGAGAAATCTTCAAACATTGTTACAACTACAATGACAATAGCTTCCCTTCAAACCCCAAGGATCTTGACAGCAAATTCGACGATCTAACTAGTGCTCTTAACCATGCCTTGTGTAACTCCTGTCCTCTTAACATAGTAAGAGGGAAGAAGAAACCACACTGGTGGACCAAAGAGCTAGAACCGCTCAAGAAAAGTTGTGCGAAGCTTTTCAATCGAGCCAAATCTTCCAGGAATCCCATAGACTGGGATCTATATAAGGAATCCCTTAGGATTTACAAAAAGAGATTACGAATAAGCAAAAGATCCTCTTGGAAAGAATTCTGCAATAAAATTGAAGACTCCTCAGAGGCATCTAGACTTAGGAAAATCCTATCAACGAGTCCAAACATGCCAAGTTCTATAAAAGATGAAAACGGCAACTGGACCAGCTCATATGAAGAAACATTAAACTTGCTACTGGATACTCATTTCCCTGGTAGCTCGTTGACAATAACAGACGAGGAGCACTTGCCTCGACTCGCAAACCAATCAGGTAAAGGTCTTATCTCTAGAGATATACTGTTATGGCCAATAAACAGCTTTGACCCTTATAAATCACCAGGGCCTGACGGGATCATCCCTGCGGAGCTGCAGCAGGTTTCAACATCATCATCTATAACTTAGAGATGATCATGAAAGGATGCATCAGCTATGCCTATATTCCCAAGGCCTGGAGAGAAGCTAGGGTCGTCTTTATACCTAAAGCCGGCAAAAGCTCCCATGTAAATCCAAAAGATTTAAGACCTATTAGTCTATCATCCTTCCTCCTTAAAACACTGGAAAGAATGATTGACATACATTTAAGACAAGAAATTAAACCTTGTCTGATCTCAACGGCGCAACATGCCTATACAAAAGGTAAATCAGTGGAAACTGCACTCCACTCTCTGGTTTGCACCATTGAAAAATCCCTGCACTACAAAGAATACTCTCTCGTCGCATTCCTAGACATAGAGGGTGCATTTAATAATGTTAACAATTCAGCAATCACTAATGCTCTTGATAAGCTGCTCATAGAGGAACACATCAAAAACATGATAACAACAATGCTCAGCAGCAGAATCATTAGTTCCGAAATGGGGAACTACAAAACAAGCAGAATGGCCAATAGAGGAACCCCGCAGGGAGGAGTTTTATCTCCCCTACTGTGGAACCTGGTCATTAACAAATTGTTAATCGACCTAGAGGACGAAGGTTTCAAAACTATAGCCTATGCCGATGATGTAGCAATTGCCGTTTCAGGCAAGCACCCACAAACCCTAGCTGAGCTGCTACAAACAGCACTTAACAAGCTTAACAATTGGGCTGCAGATTGTGGTCTGAACATCAATCCACACAAAACGGAATTAGTTCTCTCTACGAGGAAATACAAAATTCCGGACTTCAGACCCCCAACTATTAAAGGGGTAACTCTCACACTGTCAAATCAGGCTAAATATCTAGGTCTCATTTTTGACAAACAACTGACCTGGAAAACCAATATTGAGGAAAGAGTAAATAAAGCCAACGTTGCACTCTTCTCCTGTAAAAAAGCCATTGGCGAGAAATGGGGTTTCTCGCCCCAAATCACCCATTGGCTGTTTACTTCGGTAATTAGACCGATACTCACATACGGGGTGATAGTCTGGTGGACAGCACTAGACAAGATGATCAACTACAACAAGCTGGCCAAAGTTCAAAGAACGGCTAGTCTGTGTATTAGTGGCGCACTGAGGACAACCCCATCGGACGCCCTCAATGTACTACTAGATCTCACACCCCTAGATATCTTCAGCAAACAAGTCGCAGCTAGCTCAGCTACTCGACTCAGAGCTACATCACAGTGGACCAATAATCAAATCGGCCACACTACCATTCTAGATAACTTTAGATTCTTACCGAATCGATGCGACTACACCACCCCCAAGTTGGTGTTTGACAATAATTTCCAAGTAACCATACCTTCAAGAGAAGCTTGGGAAAATGGCGCTCTTTTGGAAAATGAAGCAATACACTTCTACACCGATGGTTCAAAAACCAGCGAAGGTGTGGGAAGTGGAATCTACTCAGAAAAACTGAATCTCAGTCTTTTCTTCCGCCTACCCGATCATTGTAGTGTGTTCCAAGCGGAAATTCTGGCGATTAAGGAGGTGCTGTCTTGGCTCAAAGAAAACGTCATATCCTCCACGGATATTCGGATCTTCTCAGACAGCCAAGCTGCCCTTAAATCTCTTGCCTCTGTCTCTACAAAATCCATCACGGTCCAAAATTGTCAGATGTCTCTGAGGGAGATGTCAAATCAGTTCAACATTCACCTTTCATGGGTGCCAGGGCACAGGGACATACCAGGCAACTGTATGGCAGACGAACTAGCCAAAAAGGGCACGACCACTTCCCTACGCTCAGAATGGAACAACATAGGTGTACCTATCGCTACATGTAAGCTCCTACTTAGACAAGACGCTTCAAGGATAACAAAAAAGTTTGGCCGTGTGTTGACTCAAAACGCTCGAAGAGTTTGTTGGCCCTGAACCGTCTGTATCTAGGTTCTACCATAGGTGTTCTTACGAGACACTGTCTAAAAGGGAGACACGCCAAAAGACTTGGTGTGTTTTCCAATGATTTCTGCAGAAGCTGCATGGATGAGGAGGAGGAAGAAACCGTTCAACACCTTCTTTGCTCATGCCCTGCACTACTTCATAGGAGGAAAACTCATCTCGGTGCATTCTTCTTCGATGATACTAGCGACCTAGCTTACATAGACCCTAAAAGTCTTTCGAAATACATCAAAAGTTCCACGTGGTTCGACTAGCAGGTGATTAACCGGCTAGTCCCGTAATGGAAGATTAATAAGTGATCAACTCGTTAATCTTACATCGGGTTTCTGAGATCAGTAGGTGATTAACTTGCTGATCTCTGTGGTATCACAATGGGCCCTTGCGGCCTAAGTGTGTCAGGCAATGTACTCATTGACTGACAGCCACTTCCACCTAACCTAACCAATTTACTGAATATTTCTTGAAAAACTGCATCAATGGTAGTTCAGCTTTTGGTTGTTGGATCATTCCTACCATTTATCATTTCCAATCCAAATTTGTCTTTAAGGAAGGTTAATAATATTTCAGCTTCAGGTAACGAGAAATTCACATTAAAATCTCATCAAATTAGTATATTAATATATATTACTAGCTGAGCCGCCCGGCTTTGCTCGGGTCTGTAGTTTTAAGGTTCCCGTTCTCATTTTTCCTCTTCCGTGGGAATTTAGAGATGAAATATAATCTTTATTATTGTGGGACTATGTGGCATCCTAATGCTGAAAGAATTTTTGAAATCTGTCCAATAGTTCCTAAGTTTCCGTTCCCAACCCCGTTCATGGGAATCTTCTGTTCCGATGGAAATATGTGAATGAAATATAAGTCTATGTCACTGAGGGAAAATGTAACATCCTAGAGTTGAAAGAATTTTTTAATTAGGTCAAGTAACTTCAAGGTTCCCGTTCTCGTTCCCGTTTCTGTTCCTGTGGGATTGAAAGGATGAAACCAAGGTAACTCTTTATAAGACCTTAATCATGCCAGTACTGCTGTTTGGCACGGAAGCGTGGATTTTATATCGAAAGCGCATGAGGACACCCTTGGTTTTTGGAAGACAAATACTAAGAATGATCTTTGGTCTTGTATGCGAAGAAAATGTGTGGAAAAGAAGATACAACAACGAGCTGTATAGCTCATACGCGGCATGGCCATTGTTGGAAGAGTACGCATAGCGATGTTACGATGGCTGGGCCATGTAGAGCGCGGATGGACATCAACGCCCCGATCCTACGGGTTTTCGAAAGCACATTGCATTGAAATCGTGGACGGGGAAGGGGCGCAATCAAGACCTCAACCGACTTAGAGTGCAAAGCTGGAGAGAGCTCGCCCAAAATCGAAATTGTTGGCGAAAGATGTTGGTTAAGTCCCAGTTTTACCCGGAACTGTAATGCTCACCTTAGTTTACTTACCAGCCAATACCATGATAGTGAAGTTATTCCTACGAGTTTCATTTTATTTCGAATTAGAATATCTCTAAAACACCCTTTCTATATTTTTATCCGTACTGTAGTTGATCACAGTACTAACACTTGAGTTTAAATGTGCCACTCAAAGCAACTAAACCGAATAAGAGGTTGAAAATATAAAATGTTCAAAAATGTTCGGAAGTCATTGAACAAAGCATTTAAGTGAACTGAATCAAAAAAGTTTTAAATACAAGTCCAAGGATTTTATTTTAAATTTGTAGCAAACCTTTGAAAAAGTTCACTTCCGCGGAGCAACTTTTGCTCGCCATTGCTCTTATTTCGCTTGGACTGCACAAAAACAACAGAAGAAAAATTTTATTCAATTTGTAAAACATCTTTTGATTGCATTTGTGCGAAATGGCTTTAGATCATAAGCTTGGCTGTAGGTAGGTACTTTTGCTGTTTTAGTCTGAATGTTCTTTTGTTCATACAGAAAAGCATTTTATTTGACTGGAGGATGAGCAGAGCACGCCTTCTTGTACCTACCTGTCGACCTGTTTGAAAGGAAGAAGTTTCAATGGAAGTGCAACTTAGAGAAAATATTCGAATTGAATTTTCGACGAAAGTCCAAAGTCTAAGTTTTAAGCGACTGAGAGGTACGTTTGCTCTCGATTCAATAAATTTTAAGCAGAAAGAAGTTGAACGCGTATTTTATTTCTTAAAAAGAAGCATGGAAAGGCAAATGCGTAATAATTTAAATGCTCATTTAATGACAAGCTCTTTTAATGATGAAAAAAAAATATGGCAAAATGTATAGTCTTATTTGTCAAACATAAAAAGAACAAATTCAAACAAATTTTCGACAAGTTTTGAGTAATTGGAAATATCAAGTCGTCCAAGTGGAAACTTTCATATATTTTTCCACTCCAAAAGTTTTAAATTTGAGAAAAAAAATCCCCAATGTGTACACAGGTATAATTGTCTTGTTTGAAAACAAAAACCAGTGTTTGTCAGTGCCGCCGAATCCAACGGAAATAAATGTCAACGATCTATTAAATTGTTAAATCACATAAAAAAGGAGTAGCATTGCCACATGGCTCAAATAACATCCAACACAACAAATTCCAAATCCACATATCGAGGATAAAAAAAAGTAAACCCCAGAAAAAATTCCTTCCTTCCGTTTGTTTTGCGTTTCCGGTGAGGTCAGTATCCTCCTCTTCATATGCCTGCCAACCGAAATGGGGTGGATCCACATCAATGGATATTTATTCTGTTCAATGTCCTACTATAACATATAAAATGTTTGTTCGCAAGGACATCTCCCGCACCTCCACTCATTCCATTGCACTCCATTGGGAGGAATGTGTATAGATGGAATGACATGACTTTCATTTTGGCGGTACGTTTCGGCAAAGAGGATGATATGTCGTTAGTCGGATGGACAGGGTATGTATACTTCAGCTGGACAGTCAGAAAGGGAGCGCCGGAAAGAGGAGAAGGGGAGACAAACAAACACATATAAATGTGCTCAACTCATATGGGAAAGGACAAATTGTCCTTGCTTTTGCTCAGCGTAAGTTTGTAGATATGTTTTCGATTTGAATTCCAAAGACGACTTTCTGCAGCTGCACCTCGTCCCCGGACGTTTTGTATGATCCGGATGTAGGTGTAGCTAGCTACTGGGGGTCCTATCTGGGTCGGTCTTTCGTTTTGTGAATAAGTGATATAAATATATGGAGGCCTTGTTTACCAATTCGACTTGTGGAATGGAATGGAGTGCGATGCCAAAAAGTGGGAACCCGATAAAAGCAAACTAAGTTGGTATAGTTCAGAGAGAAGGAAAGCCCATTTAACTGGATTCAAGAATAATCATCACTCTGTGCTGCTGTGTTGGAAATGGATTTCGTATTTAGCATTCAAAACACAAACACTTATCACGTTGGAGAGAGCAGAGAGATATATACAGACGATATAGGCTAGGCATGTGGACGGCACGCAGTTCATTGATTGAATGATATAATTTGAAATTCAATACCACACTGGGTCATCAAAATCAGAGAACATCTGGATTGCTTTGGGCGTTGACTTAAGGAAATCGAAATTCCTTTTAAAGTTTAATATCATGAATCTGAGGTGGTACAGGGCTTTGGCCAACAAAGGCATACAATTTGGATGAAGAGGATCTTATCTACCTGGTGGATTATAATTGATTGTTTATTAAATTTAGGATATTTTCCGAACCTAGTTGGGAGTATGTCTGTTTGTATGGAATAAGCTCCTGCATCCTTGGTAGTGCTTTACTCTTGGAACCTTGAAAGCACATTGTTTGCTTAATGATAAGCCAGCAAAATATTTTGATACGTCTTCGTGAATATTCGTAAGAGTGAGCCCCAGTATCCAATTCTCTTCTTTCTGAGAAAAATTCAAAAAATAGCTCATAAGTTTCGGGGAGATGAAAATAAAAATAAATAAATGAATAGGGTGGCGCAACAGAGCCGAGGAGCCACAGCCTAGCACATTTCTCAGAACCATGCCTTGTTGGGCTCGTTGTCGTGCCCAACAATTGCACCTCTCACGCTCGACGTTGATGAACATTATGCATAAAGAATTGCATTTACACGCTAGCAAGGTGCAGTTGACTCAAGAACTAAAGCCTCTTGACCATTTGAAGCGTCGCCGTCGTCAATGGTTGGAATGGTGGCAAGAAAAGGCAACAGTGGATGACCAATTTTCGAAGAAAATAATTTTCGGTGATTGGAGAGGTACATTTTCATCTCAGTGGACTCGTCATTCTATGTATGTATATAGAATTGCTGCATTTGAGCGAATTATAATCCAAGAGTGATTGTGTCGAAAAACTAATGACTGTTTGGTGCGGTTTATGAGCTGGCGGCATCATTGGTCCGAATCTTATGCGGGTAGATGTTAATTTCTGCTATTCATACTTGTGTAAAACTAAGTCAAGTGCATTCATGAAGTAGAACCTTGGTTGGTTGACAGCTGAGTGTTTTGTATTAAAAACTTACTTTTTGATTGAACGATCTTTTAAAGTGTCATTTGGTTCGAGAATTAATTTATGTTTGCATTTAGGTCACTGGGTCTTAAGGGTATTCAAGGATGTACTGTAGTAAAAATGTCAAGAACTTTGGGATCGATTATCTTCTCATATATTTTCCTTGTGAAAATGGTTGAAGAGAAAGGCCTTGTCGTAGGCGTCACAATCAAGTCGAAGAAGACCTCAACCGACTAAGGGGGCCGGGGCAGAAACTTTAATCCAAATGACATTTGTGAGCCTTTGATTTTAAGTAGAACCATAAGCTTTCGCGATTTCAAACATATAAATTGGACTCAGTTGCAGTGCCGTAACTAGGGCGGTGCCAGCGGTGCCCAGGTACCGGGCGCATCCCCTGGAGGGGCGCAGAAATGACCAGACTAGTATCTAAAGGGTCCGCCAAATTTTTTTTTTTTTTGTTTAAATGCTAAAAAAAAACTGCTGAATATTTTCTCAAATTTCTTTTTTTATTTGAAATTACAATCCTTCCGGTTGATAACAGAAAATAATTTCATTCAAATGGCTGCCTCTGTAACGGCCACTTCTTGCTCATTTTCGAAGAAAAATGGCACAATTATGCCTCTGGACCGAAATCCGAACCAAACAGTGACTCGTTTTGGGTGTATCGGCTTTTCACTGTAAGCGTGCGGATTTTGTGTGGCCCAGATGCGACAATTTTGCTTGTTTACATACGCTGACGGCGCTTCTCTTTTTCTAAAATCCGTACGCAATTTTCGCACACATTCTGCAGCATTACCATGATTTTCAAAGTAATGTCGCAATATTTCCCAGCGTTGTTCCAGCGTATACACAACAATATTCGTTCAGCGGAAGGATAAAACAAATTATCCGCCAAATCAGACATGAACTAAGTGTTACCATTCACGAAATAAGCACTAGTTGGAAAAAAACGTTAGATGGCGGACCCTTTACAGACTGCCTCCACCTGCAATAATTTTTGTTATGTCGACTCGACATGGAGGCGGGTCATTTGATGTTATGTCGTGTGTTATGTTTTTTAGGTTAGGTATAATATGAGCTACCGATACGAACCGACACTGATAAGAGACGAAAAATTATGAGAAAAAATGACATTTTCCACTAACACGCACAAGAAACAAGGCATCTTTCAAAAGTTGATGTTCAGCTTTCTTCTACGTTACATCCCAAATTATTTCAAAAAACTTTGCGGTTTAGATTTCAACAGCCACACATCAAGCATCTACTAAATACATCCTCATCAGTGTTACTTACACATTTCTTCATCACAGTATTGCACTGTGAAGTATTCGTTGCCTTATGAAATATTCGTTTCACTGTAGATGATTCGTTGCCTTAGACACTATCAGTCGTATTTATAAAATTTGCTTAGAACATCCTTAGACAACTGTCCAATTAGACGGTGTCTAAAGAGTTGGACAACCCTTAGCCAATTTCGTATTTATTAATGCATTCCAAATTCCAACAGTTGTCCAAACAACCCTTCAAATTGTCAACTTCGAATGAAAAACTAACTGGTGGCGTTCATGATGTATCCGTGCAGTACCATTTTTTGTGTTTTGATATACGAGTGCAACAACTAAATGGCTCTGAAAGAGTGTGGCGTAGCACTTGAACCAGACCAAAAAAGCAGCTGATTTGACTTTGAGTTACAGCTTTTCCAAGTCTCATAAAACGATGAAATTTGTGCAATTTATAAATTAAATTGTTGAAAGTAGTATTTTTGCACCTCAAACTACTTATTTTTTTCGATCTTAGAGCTCTCAACAGTGTTTTATAACATGTTCAACAAAATTGTTTTTTGCTGTAGCAAATGCCACTTTAGCCATAGTTTAGACAACCAATTTCGGTGTCTAAAGTTAGACGTAACGTTCCTTAGACAGCGATGAAAGTGTTTATAAATACGATTTGGAGTTGGACACTGTTCTAAGAGCTGTCCAAAGTTAGACATACTTTGGAATGGGATTATAAATACGACTGTATGTACAGTACATAATGTGCACAAGTTCATATACGCATACACATATTGTCATTGGGGGCGTTCGAGAATCGTATCCGGATAGCTTGTTGTTGTTTACGTGTTAAACTTTTAGCAGAGTCACACACCTATTTCAACTAAAAAGCTATCTAAAGGTATCCGAGTATTTTTGGTATACCTTTCTATTCAAGTGATCAGCTGATAGAAAATTTATTTTTATTTCTTTTCATGTTGATTTTTTGTTTTGGTGTGCATTTATTTCAGCATAAGAGTCTTTTAAAACGCATGGGAAATCGAAAAAAATAAGTAATAATCGTCTAGCAATGATGAATGCTTTTCTATTTTCAAAAGTCGAATTTTAATATTTCACAACTGTTGTCTGCAGCAATCTGGAAAAAGATATCTGGATCGTTCAAAAGGGTATCCAAGATACGGCTATCCGAGATAGGCTATCCGATAGGTTCTCAAGGACAAGGCTTCTGAACTTATCAAGGGACTGACAAGCCAGATACAAAGTATTCGCGAGACTGTAGACATTGTTTTCGAAAAGGCAAAAAGAATTTGTGAACAATGTGACATTGAAGACAATTTTCCTGAAAAGCGACGAAAGCTAGTAAAAGACAAGATTTAAGTGAAAGTTCAGACACCGGCTACGACATTACTCAGCAACTAAGTTTCAAAATTCAGATAAATGAAGCAATAGACAGAATTATTTATGAATTAAAATGGCGATTCGAAAAACTACGCGATATACAAAACTCTTTCGGTTTTTTGACCTTACACTACACATTAATACATATTCGGTTGAAGAACTAAAAAAACATGCAGCTGATCTGAGTATCAAATATTCTGCAGATATAAATTTTGGTCCGAAATAGAAACTTTGAAGAGTCAAGTTATTTACATTATTATACTACATTATTTGATAAATGTGAATGTCAGTCAAGTATGGGTCTTCTCAAAACTGTAGTGGAACTGGATTTAAAGGAAATGTTTCCCAATCTAGTAGTCGCTATAAAGATATTTTTAACGATGCCAGTGACTGTAGCTTCTTGCGAGAGATCGTTCAGTAAGCTCAAATTAATAAAAACGAAATGAAATGTAATCAAGGACTTCGCAATGAGAAAAGCGCGGAAAGTAAATCTTTAAGTAATCTAAAAGTAAGGTCAGCCTTGGGTTACTATCGAGTACTTTGTTTCATTTTGAGCAAAAATTTTTGAATAAACAGTTATCTTAAACAAATATACTAAGTAGCTACTTATATACTTCGGTAAACAATAAAAAGATAGATTTATTTGTACACACATTTTTCCATTTTATTCTCAGAGCCTGGTTAGAACATTTTTCAGGGGCGCAGTTTTGAAAGCTCGCACCGGGCGCATAAGAGGCTAGTTACGGCACTGCTCAGTTGGAAGATGATTTAAAGAGAATTAAATGGTTTAGGGTTTATGAAATGCCTGCTGTTGACGATCAAGCATAGGCGGATACACGTGGGGGAGTTTTCGGGTCCGGACCCTCCCCAATCGGGAAAATAAAAGACGTTATTTGTAACATTTATCGGCTCCTAATGTTCAAATTTCGTTACGGGACGGAAAAATATAGCATGAAAAAAGTAAAGGAGAAGTAATATTATTATTTTAAAAATTCAAGAACTTTATTGATTATAAAAATAAAATCGACATTCTTGAACGACTTGCTATTGATAACCTGAAAAATATCGTCAGATTGATGTTTGCATATTTGACTCGATCCGATAAAAGAGACTTACTATGCAAATAATCGGTTGTTGGATCTTGATTGATTACATAAGTTCTTTTTCTGAATATTCATGAAGCGCAATCAGAAATTGTAACATCGCTATTATTTCACAAAATATAAATTCACAAAAACGATTTTTACATGGGTTTGAATGGTACATCCTCTTTATCGATTTCAAGGCCGCGTATGACAGTATTTACAGAGACGAGCTGTACAGAGCCATGTCTAGTTTCGGCATCCCTGCAAAACTCGTACGACTATGCAGGATGACTTTGGAGAATTCACGCTGCTCCGTCAAGGTCGGAAAAGAACTCACCGAGACCTTTGATGTCGAAAAAGGCTTTAGGCAAGGCGACAAACTGTCATGCGATTTCTTCAACATCATACTTGAACAGATTGTAAGAAACTCAAACGTCAACACCAGAGGAACAATCTTTCAAAAGTCTGTACAATTACTCGCCTATGCAGACGATATTGACGTAATGGGAAGAAAAAAGCGTGATGTCATAGGTGCTTTTGCGAGTATTGAAACAGAAGCGGCAAAAATGGGTTTGATGGTTAATGAGGGCAAAACGAAGTATATGCTGTCATCGAACAAGGACACAGAACATCGACGAATTGGACAAAACGTCACAATAGACAGACATAACTTCGAGGTAGTACAGGACTTCGTCTACTTAGGATCCGCTGTAGACACGGACAACAACATCAGTGCGGAGATCAAACGGAGAATAACTCTTGCCAACCGTTGCTTCTTTGGGTTAAGAAGGCAATTGAGAAACAAAACCCTCTCTAGAAAAACCAAGGTGACCTTGTATAAGACCTTAATCATCCCAGTCCTGCTGTACGGCGCGGAAGCATGGACCTTATCGAAAGCGGATGAGGAAACTCTTGGTCGTTTCGAAAGAAAAATTCTCCGAATGATCTTTGGTCCCGTATGCGAAGACAATGTGTGGAGAAGAAGATACAACAACGAGCTGTATGAGCTGTACCGCGACATGGGCATAGCCAGAAGAGTACGCATCGCGAGGCTACGATGGTTGGGCCATGTAGAGCGGATGGACCCAAACGCTCCGGCTCGTCGGGTGTTCGAAAGCACATTGCAGGGAAATCGCGGAAGGGGAAGACCTCGTCTTAGGTGGCGCAATCAAGTGAATGAAGACCTCAACCGACTTGGAGTGCGAAACTGGAGAGAGCTCGCCCGAGATCGAAATCGTTATAGAAGGATGTTGGTTGAGGCCCAGGTTCACCCCGAACTGTAATGCCCACCTAAGTAAGTAAGAATGGTACATCAGCGCCTTTCAGAGCGTGCCGTGTAAGTTTTCACTTTTGCGTAAAAGGTGGTAAAAGGTAAAAGGTTTTCTCGGATCGCGTATCATATAATATTTTTTAACAAGTAAATTTTTGAACGAAAGATGCTAACCAGTAAAGCATCAAGCGCATTTTGGATGTTCTGGCCGTGGATTCGTTGTCTCCACATCTTGACTTCTGACAGAAAATTATTTTTCCAACAATCTGATATATCTTCGTAACATGTGTAGAGGTCAGCGCATTTCTTTTCGTTAAATTCTTGTTTAAGAAACAGTTGCCCGAAAGTTTGGAAAATGGATTTGTGTTCCGAGAACTGACTTTTGAGTTGAGAAATGAACGTGTCAAGAAACGGAATGTACAAAGAAATTCTGTAGTAGTCTTCAATATTTTGTGCTTGAACGTTGCAACGATTTTTTTGTTGATTGCAGCGGCGGGCGTGGTAATTTCATTATAATTTTGTATTCACAACAAATTCTATAGCAACATGTTCATAAGCAACGTGGAAAGAAAAATCTGCGTTTTCGCGTTCGTACGTAAATTCATTCAAAGCGCCATCTACCAGCTTAGTAGCCTCACCCAGATTTTGGTTTTTAGATTGCAATTCCCTACTCAAGGGCAAAACAATCGAATTAACTGATTCCATAATGTGACAGGCGATTTGGAATTCAACTGTCGAAATCGCTGTCATATATAAATATATATATAAAATTTTTAGTAATAGACCCCCCCCCCCCCCCCTTTTCCCAAATCCTGGACCGCCACTGCTGTATACTGATTTTAATGGAATGGCGATTACCGAATTCAATAGAAGTGCGAGATATTTTATGTGTTCCAAATTTAACAGCCAATCTTTTGTCAGTAAGCCAACTGATTAAAAACCAAAAATATGTAAATTTTGATAGTAATGGTTATAAAATATAGGACAAAAATGGTAAGTTGCTTGCAAGTGCAAAATTTGTTGATGGTCTTTATCGATTGAATGGATCAACATGTACAAGTTATGTCGCATTGGCAAGAAGTAACATTGAGACATGGCATCGAAGTGTTGACGGTGTTAATTTCAATGAAGAAAAGTTTTCTGAGATATGTGTTACCTGTTTGCAAGGTAAACAAGCAAGATTTCCTTTTAAGCACACAGCGATAAGAGCAAATAATGTTTTGGAACTTTATTCATGCAGACCTAGCAGGACCAACAATAAATCCTTCAAATGGTGGAAGTCGATACTATTTTGTTTTGGCTGATGATTTTTCAAGAACTATTATTATTATTATTATACTTATTTTTTTAAATTCAAAGATGAAGCTTTCGAAAGATTATGTGATTTTAAGGCCTGTGTCGAAAACCAAACAGTCAAGGAATTGAAAAAGTTTCGTTCAGACAATGGAACGGAATTTTGTAATAAGAAATTTGACAAACTGTTTAGTGTTTGTGGTATCGAAAGGCAAACTTCAACACCTTATACTCCACAGCAAAACGGACTTGCAAAAGGAAAAATTCGAACTTTAACAGAGAGAGCTTTATGTAGAAGTAGTAGTAGTAGTAAACAGATTTTATTTTCTTATTCAAATCGTTATGTATTACAAAATCAAATATAACATGGCAATGCCGTCTGCCTGGTTGACAATCCAAATAAATTACATAAATACATTAGTTGTGTGTCTCTTAAATATCGTAAACAAATTTTTCTTATTTTTTTTATATTATTATTAATTTTTCTTGCTTCAAAAGTTTTCGGAGAGAATTCTGTTTCTGTAAGCTTGCGCTACTTTGCAGTACATGAAAAGTTTTTGCACATCCATTTTGTTTAAGTACTCTATCATTTCACTGTCGGTTAAATAATTGCAGCCGAAGAAAAAGCTCCTAGTTTCTATTAAAACCGGGCATTTTCCTAGATTATGTGGTACCCGTGGTGTGATGGATAGCATGTCCGCCTGTTAATCCCGGAGGTTCGAGTTCGAATCCCACCAGAGGCAAAAATGTTTTTTCTACGGGTATCACCTTTCGCGAGGATTTGGCAAGTCCTCCGTTAGTATTCATTGCCATGAAAAGCGCTTTCTCAATTAGCCGTTCGGAACCGGCAGAAAATTGTAGGTCCCCTCCATTCCCTCACAAGGGATGGTTGTGAGAAAAGCGCTAGGCCCAGGGGCTCCTCGCTCTGTTGCGCCACCCTATTTATTTATTTTTTTTTCATTTTCCTAGAAAATGGAAAATATTTTCTCTTTCCCCCCGATTACACAGGCTGCATAAGCTGGGAAGGTCCTCTCTATGTGGCATATAATTTAAATGTAGAAGTTCTGCACGAAGTCTCACCATCATCGAGATATGCTCCACACTATTCTGGTCTCTGAAGTAGTTTCTTTCTCCTAGGTTATGGCATAGGCGACTGTAAACAGCTCTGTGTACAGAGCTGGTGGCATCTTCGATATATTTCTCTCTAAGCTTTTCACCCACCATTGTAGTTAACTTATAAAGTTGATCTTTCCATACGCTAACATTTTCAATGTGCAAGTCTAGCTCCATACCACACCATTGCGCGAGCTCGTTCCATTCCGCATACCAGCTGTATTTCCGGTTGACTACGTATAAGGCAGCTTTCTTGGGAAGTCTTTCATTATCCATGTTCAAAACTTTGATAATATATTCCACCTGGGCTTTGAGGGTTTTGACGAAGAGTGGTGATAATCCTATTTCCAGCATCAAGGCGTAGTTTGGTGTGTTGGACGGGAGTTGGAATATCCTTTTAATGTAGAACCTGAGCAACTTTTCCACACTTCCATATTGCTTGTATCCCCATACCTGTGACACATAGAACATAATCGATTCAGAAACTGCTTCAAACACACGAAATTTACAACTTTGAGCTATACTTCTGTTAGAGAAACACTTTTCCCACTTGGCTCCAATAGCTCTCTTTGCTTTAACAAGTTGTTCACTCAGATGCTTTTCCATACTTAGGTTTTTTGTCAAACACACTCCTAGGTATCTAAATTCGTTGACGACTTCAATAGGTGTTGAATTGTAGAACCATCTTTCGTTTTGGTTATTTCTTCCTCCACCATTCCTGAAGATCATTATCTTTGATTTGTTTAAATTAACTTGAAGATTCCAAGTTGTACAGTACCTATACAGTTGATTGATCATCAATTGAAGCGATTGGGGCGAGGTAGACAATAGTACTATGTCGTCAGCGTAAAAGAGGGCCTTTATATTGGTCCCCGCAAATTCTATACCTCCGGAAATGCAATCCATTAGATCCTCTATAAATAGCGCAAATAAGAGAGGGCTCAGTGCACACCCTTGTCGAACGCCAGACTCCGTTTGAAACCATTCAGATAATTGTTCCGCATTCCAAACTGCTGCCTTAGTTTCCTTGTATAGATTCTGTAAAACTTTCCCAAACTTTGTGGACATCCCAAGTCCATAGAGCTTGTAGATAAGCGCTTGCCTATCCACCGCATCAAACGCTGCTTTGAAATCGATAAAGAAGCCGTACAGCTTTTTTCTGTTTTGAAGGAAAGATTCTCCGATGCTTTTTAGTACAAAAATATGATCGACCGTAGAGTACCTCGTCCTGAAACCAGCTTGATATTCAATGGTTTTGGTTGATCCACGTATTGAGTCTCTGTTGTAAAATTGCGGTAAATATTTTGTACGAAGCATTAAGAAAACTTATCCCCCGATAGTTCTCCGAATTTTGCGTACTTCCTTTTATGTGAATTGGAAAAATTAGGGATTCTTTAAACTCTTGTGGTACGGTTCCAAGTTCCAAGATTCGGTTGAAAGAATAATTGAGCTTATTTATAAGTTCAAAGGTTCCGTACTTATAGAACTCAACAGGTATTCCATCGGAGCCTGCTGCCTTGCCATCTTTTAAATTCTTCAACACGTTAATTATCTCTTCATGAGTTATTCGCGCATCCAACAACTGATTTTCGATCCTTTGTTCAGCGTAAGCAATTTTTACATTACTGGAGTGGTGATTTAAAAGTTCATTGAAATGTTGGTAGAGTACACTTGGTGTGAGATCTCGATGAATCGTAAACTTATTTCCGTTCAAGTGTTTTACCAAACTCCGAAAATCGGTAGATTTCCTGCACTGCGCAAGTCTCCTAGACTTCTAGATTAGACTCCTAGACTAGACTTTGGGCATGTGAACAATTATATTTTGTTCCTTAGACTTCCTTTCAAGCAGCTCAACCTGTCGTTCCAAGGTTACACAATTTTCCAATTGGACTTGCAACGATTTGTTATTTTGTTGCAAGTTAAGTATTTCCTTACTTATACCCTCCATGTCTGATTTGTTGCCATATTTTTTAATTTGTCATCAAGAAGAGATGAAACAGACGATTGAATGAGAGTTTTTAAATCGTTTACGGATAAACTTCCAACCATCATTGTCACCGACTCTGTCATTGCCCCATTGTTCGATGACAAAGGGGATGGGGTTAGCTCTCTATGCTGTCTCTTAGCCGAGCTATCAGCATTTCGGACAGTTTGATTATTGTTGGGGGGCGAGCATCTCAAAGGCATTTTCGCGTATTTTACTGCTAATTAATGGCTAATATAATACCAATTGACGGCTTACCTCCTTATAGCTATTTTAACAACGTTATGATGGGTTTTAATTATAAAATTGTTAATTTAATGTAAAAAAAAACTTCCAAATCAAGAGCTCAAAGTAAACACAACTTTCACTTGCAAAACCAGGGTTGCCCAGGGTTGCCCAAATGCTTTATGTATGATAACTGATGCATCGTTGAGTAAAAAGTATTGGGCTGAAGCAATTGCAACTTCAACATATTACATAAAAATCATTCTTCTTCAAGGGTGTTAGAAAACAAATCACCGATTGAAGTTTGGTCAGAAATGAATCCAAATTTGTCTCGCTTCAGAATGTTTGGGTCATCTGCCATCTGGTACATGTTCCCTGTGAGAAGCGAAAGAAATTTAAAGTAAAATCAGTTGAACATATATTTGTTGGATATTGTTTAGGTAACAAAGGATATCGATTGATAGATCCTACAACAAATAAGGTGGTAGAGAGCCGAGATGTTATTTTCTTAGAATGTGAAAAACCCAATAACCCGGTTATGCCAGTTACAAACAAAGATGATGAAAATACACTATCATTTGGAGAAATTTTTTTTGATGATTTACCTGATGAAGAAACACCATCATTTGATCAAGTTTTTTCTGATAATTTAGTTAATGAAAATTGTAGTGCTGAAGGAACATTGTCATTGGGAGAACACAGTAATTGTAAAGGAATGTATAAGCTATTGAAGCTTGAATTCGTAATTAGTACATGATTTTCGGCTATCGATGTTGCCCAATCTGCATCCGAGAACCCAATTAAACTTTTGTTTCCATCACGTGAGAATTTAAGTTTATAGGCTGATGTACCTTACGAGATATTTGAAAATTTTTTTAACTGCATTCCAGTGACCTTTTCCAAATTCATTGTTAAATCGACTCACATTACCAACAGCAAACGAAATGTCTGGCCGAGTACATACTGATAAATAAACTAAACTTACTATTGCTTCTTGGTATGGTATATTTTGCATTTCCTTTTTCTCCATCCATGTTTTAGCTGTTATATCCTTGGTTAATCTTTGACTTGAATCTGCCGGGGTTTTACATGATAACAATCATTCATCTTGAATTTCTCAATAATTTGTAATGTATACTTCGTTTGGTCAAGGGTAATTGTTCCTTGTTCCTCGGTGTTTAGTGAATCAATATCGGTGTTTTAAATTGTCAACGCGATTATTTATGTCACATATGCAGTAATGTCATCAGAAACAGAAACACGTTTATACTCAAGGTCATACTTATTGCGAAGTAGGAGAAATCTTGCTGTGCAATCACAGCCCAATCCAGTTGAACCTAGAACCTAGTGAAAACTTCTTTCCAAAGTTATAAAAAAAAGTGTTTAAATAAACCAACAACAAAAATTTATTTTACCATCAAGACTTTGCTTAAGAAAATACATGCATATACCTGTGAATACAATTTTGTAGTTATCATTTAATAGAATCATCTCTAAATCTGTTGGGTAAACAAAAAGTTAATGGAGTTTAACTGGTCTCTATTTGAAGCTTCCGAAGTTTTCTTCGTAATAGGCCATTATTTTATCAAAATTGTGAATTAAAAGTCTTAAATAACATGAATAACTAAAGATATCAGCATAATTATCAAAGTTTCTTACTTTACGTAACCAAGGATTTTTGGATATCATTTCATTATAACAAAAGTTAAAATTTAAGCAGTCAGGATGTAAAAGGAAAAATCTTTCTGGGTAGATTTGTAAAACTGATTCAGTCAATTTAATAGCTCCAGTAGTAAATTTCTTTCGAAAGTCTACTTTTCCTGTGTAGGCTTTTGGTTTTTTGTTGAAATCAACTGATGCAGTTTGTGTTTTTGGCGACATTTCAGTTATTTTTTGATCAATCGTTTTTACTTGCGTTTCAGTATATTTCTGTCTGGTCTCACATGCCTTCTCAAGTTTCTTTAGATCAGCTCCAACACTTTCAATTTTTTCTTCCAGGGTCGCTGCAGTCTGTCGAAAGTGCTGAGTGTCCTCCTGCCTTTTGTCGCACGTTTTATTTAGTTTCTCTAGATCAGCTTTGATATTTTCCATCACATTCAGAGTCGCTACACTCCTTCGAAAAGTCTGCGAGTCTTCCTCTCTATCGTCGCATGTTGCCTCAAGTTTCTTTAGATCAGCTCCAATAATTTCAATTTTTTCTTCCAGGGTCGCGGCAGTCTGTCGAAAGTTCTGAATGTCCTCCTGCGTTTTGTCGCACGTTTTATTTAGTTTCTCTAGATCAGCTTTGATATTTTCCATCCCATTCAGAGTCGCTACACTCCTTCGAAAAGTCTGCGAGTCTTCCTCTCTATCATCGCATGTTGCCTCAAGTTTCCTTAGATCAGCTTCAATACTTTCAATTTTTTCTTCCAGGGTCGCTGTAGTCTGTCGAAAGTGCTGAGTGTCCTCCTGTGTTTTATCGCACGTTTTATTTAGTTTCTCTAGATAAGCTTTGATATTTTCAATCACATTTAGAGTCGCTTCACTCCTTCGAAAAGTCTGCGAGTCTTCCTCTCTATCGTCGCATGTTGCCTCAAGTTTCTTTAGATCAGTTTTAATATCTTGAATCTCTTTTCGCATCGCCAACTGATTTTCAAGGAATTTCTGCAAGAAAAGAACGTATTCAGGTTTGTCTTCGTGCCCTAAATTCTTGTTTGTGGGTTTCCAGTCAAAATTGGAACTTGCATTTTTTTCCTCTAACGGTTCTTCAACTGCTGCTTTTGAGTGGTTTTCCATTAAGTTATAATCGGTCACTTTATTCCTTACATTGATGTTGATAAGAACCTCAACATTGTCCTCCATGGTCTTGCTTTTGTCTTTCTGTTGTTGAACGTTGTTTGTGTTAATGATATCAAAGTAAAGTTCCTGTAAGCCGATAAATCCTTTCTTTATATCGATAATTTCTTTGCAAAGATATTTGATGGTTGTTTGACAGTTGTTGCTCTGACATGCCATGTTTGCTGGCTTTTTTTTTATCTAATTTAATTTTAAAATGAGTTTATGACAACTGCACCTTGTGAGATTGAGATAAATGGTATCGGTGATGAACGTTCAAACAATACTGTTGTTGCAAAATACAAATTACTTCTCTTTTATACACTCACTTCGTTTTTACCTGCATATGCTTTGATTAACCAAGCCCGCAGCCATAAAGTTTTTCCTGGGAACTCTTCATTGACTTCACTAATGACCAAGGTTTTTTCAATCTACAGCATCACCGATCATCCCTGGGTCTTCTATCTGCCCTCTAATAATTCAATTTATTTTTATTATCATTATCTTATATCTACTTAATTGCTACCAAGAATGTATAAAACTAGATTATACATTAGCCTTAAGCGGATACTCTAAATTACTCAAAACCTTACCCTGCGGCTACACGATCAAGATATGGTAAGCCATCAGCCTACATATGCATATGCAACCAATCAAATTCCTGTTCTTGTTTCGGATGTGACGTAGGCGACTTACAAATTACCAGGCAACTGGCTCTCAATCAACACGTCATTATTTATTTTCAAGATGGCACCAACAAGAAATTTGAAATTTGTTCCAGGCACTCTTTTCTCTTTTTGAGGGTATTTGACGAAGAAGTCAATTTCATGGCTACTGAAACTGCTCCTCGGGTAGCATAACGACAAATCCGCACATAAAAAAACGTTGTTTCTGTTGTCTGTAGCAGTCGCCATTGTAGATGTCGAAGTTTTTCTTCTTCTTTATGCTCGGCCCATTCCATCGCATTTTTTGGATGGCGGTTATATCTGCATTGTAGCAGTCCAGGGCGTCCGCTAATTTTTCTGCTGCACGTAATGCCTTAAAAGATCTTACGTTCTACATGTCCTTTTTCGTTTGCTTGGGTCGTCAACGATGAAATCATACTTGTTATCTGAGGCTGCTGGTTGCTTCCATGTAGTTTTTACGTGGTTGGGTAGTTAATTTTACGCACAACCCCAACCTGGAGATCCAGGCACTTTTGGTATCCTGTTCGACATAGAAAGTCGAATATTCCGGAAGTAGTACCCTGCTACAGGGATATGATAGCTGTCGTTGTCTCGCAAGGACGTCATTCGCCACCATCTCTGCTGAAGTCCACCGTTGATTATGAAATTCGAATTCAACCCCTGAGACATTCCCAAAAGACTCTGGTAGACCACTGAGGTTCGGGTAGTCAGTCATTACTTGTAGATAATGTATGAAAGCTTTGACTACTGATAGATAGATAGATAGATAATTCGATTTATTTATTGTATCTATTACTACAAAATATTTCAAAAAGACAAAAAAATCGTTACAGCTTGGCTATGCGCCGCGCCGTCTGCCCGATTAACATCATTTATATGTATATGTAGATAAATATTGTGATATGTACATTTTAAAAAATCTACTTGGAAGTTTTTATTTATTTGTTTTTGTTTTTTTTCCTTTTTTGTATTTGTAGTTAATTCAGTTTTATTATTAAAAGGCTTCATTAATTATTTGGTTTCTGTAGAACATTCCAATTTTATAGAATTTGTACAATTGGTTGTTATTTCTTTCGCAGTTTAGAATGGCTAAGACTTCTACAGAGACTACATACCAGAATATGTACTTGGTGTTAAAGATATCTCGTCTGATTTCACACAGAATAGGACATTATGCTAAGAAGTGCAAAACATCCTCACGTTCGTTTAGATTACAAAGACTGCAATAAATGGTAAAATCTCCCTATGAGGTCTGAAGTGAAGACGAATCAGCTCACCTCTCATTTTAAAGATGGTTGAAATTAAATTGAGATCGTTGTCTTGCGGAAATAGTTGGCATCACAATGATTATGGATGAGCCGGCTGTAGGTTGGTCTAAAGATAGAAGATGAAGCTTCGTTTATGAACTCCAGACCTCAGCTGTTCATCCGTCATGGAAATCATTTCAAGAAGCTGTTTTCTATTTTGATTTTCGTTTCCATCAAATAATCTAAAACCTAAGTGGCATGAGCTTCATGCAACATTATAGATTCTGCTACTGATGAGACAAAAACCTTGTATTTCACAGTGTGACTAATAGCTTTGCTCGAAAAACATCTATTCCAAGTGGTATTGATTGCACTCTTGGCTTTCATCAGCTTTCCTTTAGATGAGTTTCCATGTTGAGATTACTGGTAATAATCACTCCCAGATATTTGTAGAACTTCACGATTTCGATCTCTTCTCCATGGAAATGCAATTTTTCATCCCTCGCGTTTCGTCCTGCACCTTTTCTAAAGAACGTCACCTTAGACTTTTTCAGATTGACTCTTAAATTCCACATTTGGCAGTACGTTTCAAGTCTGTTGATCATTAGTTGGAGCGATTGGGGTGTAAACGCAAATAACGTCACGTCGTCAGCAAGCAGGAGAGCTTTGATGACTTTTCTCGACACCTCTATTCCGCAGGGAAGAAATTCGATAGGGTCGTTAATAAACCACGCAAAGAGACTCGGACTCAGTGTACAGCCTTGTTTTAAACCCATTTTACATTCAGTCTGACATTTCTGTCCCATTCCACACCGCAGACATATTCCTGCCATAGATATTTTCAAGGACCTCACCGAATTTAACTGACATTCCGAATCTGTATAGTTTGAAAACAGGGCTTCACGATCAATTGTGTCAAACGCAGCTTTGAAGTCAACAAAAAGAACGTACAACTTCTATCTTTGATCGATAAAGTCGTTGACTATACTTTGAAGGACAAAGATGTTGTCGATAGTCGAATAGCCACTGCGAAATCCTGCCTGAAATTCTCCAATCAAATTATTGCTTTTTTTTCACGTTGTTAAACGTTCGTTGCGTAGAGCTGAGAAAACTTTATATGAAGCATTGTGAAATGATATTCCACGATAGTTTGTCGGGTCAGATATATTTCCTTTCTTATTAATATGGCAAATTACACTCTTTTTGAATTCTGCTGGAACCTCTCCCGTGTTCAAGATTTTGTTATATACTTCTAATAAGCTATGCTTTAGTTGATCTGTCAGGAATTCTATCTTCGCCTGCTGCCTTGCCATCTTTAAGTTTATGAAGCACTCTTTGTAATTCGTCGATGGATATAGCAGAGTCTAAGATATTATTTGTGTATGCAGGTTTCGATATAAGGAAATGGATATAAGGGGCCCTTGCTTCAGGTGACAAAAGCTGTTTGAAATGGTCATGGAAAGTGGTGACTTTGATTTTTTGACTTATTTGAAGCTTTTTTCCGTTCAGTTGGTTTAATGATGTCCAAAACTCTTTTGTGTTCTTACAAGAAGTCAGTTGCAGAGCTTCATTTTTTAAAAAATCAGTTTTTTTTCTTTACACAGCCTTTTGAACAAAGAATCTGCATTTATATGCAGTCTTTTGAAAAAATTGCAATAATATTTTCGAAACATATTCAGCCACCCGAACGAATCGCTGCGAGCTTTTTCACATTCAAAGTGCAACCATAAAGCCGCCTTAAAGATTTATAAGATGAACGGTTTTCATGTGGGTGAGCTCGTTTTATTGTTTCTTCCACGTCTTTGATAGAGGATGGACCCTGTAGAGGAAAGTGGTTTGTAGGTTCTGTTTATATTGCTCGGTGTAACGTTCGTTCCATATAAGTTTAGGAGGTAGTTTAAGGTTAAGGGCTTGATCGTCATTATCAGTTTCAGCTCCAAATACCACTGATATTGGCATATGATCTGAATATGGTACACTAAGAACTTTGAAATCTGAGAAAAAATTTAACCATTTACCTTTCATTCAGCAATAGTCCACTACGGAATGTCCTTGTTGACCCACAAAAGTAAAAGCTTTGACTACTGTTGCAAAATACTAGGAGTTTGAACCTTAAACCAAATAGACATAACCGAACAAACCTCAGCCTTGGCTAAAAGTCCAACAGAACAAGGTCCTTTTGCATCACCAATGTTGTGCTTCAACCAGGATTTGAATTCAGAAATTTACATTGGCTGCTTTCTTAAACAACTGAAACCAACATCTTACACCTTAAAGTCCACTTATTCAACATATTTTTTCAACATTCTCCCATTGAAGCTCACACACCCTACCGACCTTTAAAAATTCTTTCATCCAAATGTACTCTCGTGCCATGAAAAACAACCATAAACGGTTTGCCAAATAAATTTAATCCTACGCAACCATCCTAGACACAAGCTCCTTAAAATCCGATTTATCTTCTACTTTGCCCATATTAACATCACTTGCCGACAAAGAAACGAAGAACATCTCGAATTCCCAGTTCGATTTCAAGCCAAACAATTCATTGCTCTTCTGTGGGGGGGATCAATACAATAAAAATTTGCCACAAGAGCCATTCGAATCAATTGGCTGTGAACGAAAAATTACAACACATCTCTCCAAATTACCACCCCATACACATCACAGCAGGGGTAGATATAATGATGCACACTAACAGCACAAAAAAAGAAAAAGAATAAAAAAAAAAAACATGAAAAAGAAAAATATGTTGGGAGCATGTAGTAAAACATGTTTTCCCGCTGTTAGCACAAAATGAAAGCCCTTCCTCTGCCGCAGTGAAAAGCGAGTCTCCGAGAAAATGCCAAAGGATGTTCGGAGGAAAATCATCATCGTCATCATCATCACTTTACACTTATACTTACTGCCAAACTTAATACTCGCAATACTAATGTGCGAATGGGGGGGAAATTGAGTTGGTACGATGCCAGTCACTGGCTGCATCTTGGAAAAACTTAAAACGATTATCACTGCAAACCAATCGATTGGAAAAGCAAACTGAGACTCCCCTCCGATTTGCACCTTCAACCGATTCGGCAAAAAACGATCCGAAGTGGTGGGTTTGATTTGAATGAATCCTTAGAGCGTGAACCGTCGGCGATGATTTATGTTGGAGCATAAATATTTTAACAGGCAATTGCCAGTAGCTCAAGTGTTTATTAGCTCAAATGCCTCTCAAATAATAATAAACTCGACCCTACTGTGGATAAAAGTTTCAAGGCTACCCCATATCCGCTACCGCACTAAAATTGCCGTTGTTTGTATTCAATTTCAGATTTAGCTGCTACCTATAGCACTGCGCTAGGGCTTAAGCCTTAAGGTGCTTCCCCAAGTATTTATATTTGAATTTTATTACAGTCAAACACTCACAAAGCCACATACACACACAAACGTATACTTTTATCCCCCACCCTTACTCCGAACATTTTCCGTTTTATTTTTGATGAATTTTCTTAAGTAATTACAATTTAGAAACTCATTTAGTAAACAAAGGAGGCCAAAGAATTTCTATGTGTGTGTTTGTTTGTGTGTGAGCTAAACACCATAAATCTTTCATTTTCCTTAGCGAAGAAAAAAAATGAAATGTAAAAATAATAGGGTGGAAAGTGTGAGAGAAGGAATAATAAATTTCCTTTGGAATATGTCCCTGAAACCAAAAACAAACTAAAGAAAAATCATGAAAATATCGTTGCATGAAATTTGCATTAATTTCCATCTTTCCTCTCGTTTCCTTTTGCTTTTCTCTTTTTTTTTGCAGTTGAATTTTTTTGAGGTTTGGATTGAAAGTGTAACTGTGGATGGGGGGGTTTTGAAAACAGAACACCACTGGTGGACACAAGTCCTTTTTTTGCACAGGGAAAAAAATAAGATAAAAAAAACCCGTACAGACTGTGGCATTGCCAAAGTGACCAGAACTTAGATGTGGTTGTTTTTTTATTATTTTCTTTTTTTGAATTTGAATTTTTTATTTTGCTATTTTGATGGGAGCGATGAAGATGGCTCTCCCCAAGGCAATGCAGAGATATTATAGTGTGGCGTCAAAAACGACTAAACTTTCAATTTTTATTTTATTTCTCAGGGTAAAAGGGAAGAAGAAGAAGCAAAAAAGAATTACCATATGTCACAAGCAGAGTGGAAATTATTAAAATGGCGCAATGTGTATTACACTCCCTTCTGTCCTTCTTTTTTAAAGGACTTTGATGACTCGTTTGTGTGATTTTGTGAGAGAGAGTTTACAGCATCGGAGATTGTTTATGTTGAAAATGGGAGAATATTTAGGTAATGGACATGTTTGAAGAAGGGATAGAATAAAGAAAGTGATTGCTTCATTTGTGAATATTTAATGGGATCAATGCAGGGATAATGAAAACAGTAGATTTGGTTTATGGGAGGACTTATTCTTGTTCACTTAATACCTTCATGTGGTTTTGATGTGGTGAATACTTTAGAATATTATGAAGATGTGCGGTAGATTGGGTGGCCATACTTTAAGGACTTTGAGGAGTTGAAATTGAAGTAAATTGAGCTTCCCTGATTTTTGCTTACGATTATTTGAGTAGTGGAGCTCTTTAAAATGACTGACAAGTATTTCATATTTTGTATTTCAGGTGAAAAGCTACAAAAATGTGACACAACACATTTAGTTTGGGGCCTACCGCATTTTGAGATCTAGTTACTTACTTAGTTGTGCATTACAGTTCGGGTGGAAACAAGGCCTCAACTAACGTCTTTCCAAAACGAATTCGATTTCGAGTAAGCTCTCTTTAGTTTTCCACTATTAGCCGGTCTTCTTTCACTAGATTCGACCACTTAAGACGAGGCCTAACCCTTCTGCGACTTCCCTACCATGTTCTTTTGAAAATCCGTCGAGTCGGAGCGTTGATGTCCGTCCGCCTTACATATCCCAGCTGTCGGAGTCTCGTGACGCGAACTCGGCATGCTATGGTCGCAGTACAGCTCATATAGTTCGATTTCTATTCTTTTTCTCAACACATTCTGTTCCCATATGGGACCAAAGATCATTTAGAGTATTTTTCTTCCAAAACGACCAAGGATGTCCTCATCTGCTTTCCATATTCGTCGATGTTCTGTGTCCTTGTTTGATGCCAACATATACTTCGTTTTGCCCTCATTAACCATCAAACCCATTTTTGCGGCTTCTGTTTCAATACTCGCTAAAGTACCTATGACATCACGCTTCCTTCTTTCCATTACACAATATCGTCTGCGTAAGCGAGTGATTGTACAGACTTTTGAATGATTGTTCCTCTGTTGTTGACGTTCGAGCTTTGTAAAACCTTTTCGCATGAAAGTTTTTCGCCTAAAGCCTTTTCAAAAAAACAACCATACTAGATTTGACTAATTCAATGGTAGCATTCGCTCTAGAAGCAGGTATTTTAGAAATAAAAAAAAAAATTTTTCAAAAATATTAGAATTATCTTTTACGTACGAAGTAAAAGTTTGAAGGTCCATTTTGAACCATTTGATGTGATGATCCAAAAAATCGTTTTTGGGACTTATATTTAGTTTTTCAGCAAATGAAGAATTACTTTTCATTTAAGCATTTAATTGAATGTCACCATCGCTCATTTCTTGAAATCATTCCAATGTGCTTCGAATCAGCAATGAAGCATCAAAAACGTTTAGCTTTTCCACCTCTATATTTTCGATCAAATTTTTAATTTTAAACATGACATTTTGGCAAAAATATAACGAACTGATAAATTCAAAATCTAAATTTTTTTTCAAAACCCAGTAGCACTGGTACGACTATTGTTATCAAAAGAACTGGCTTCGCTTTTTATTCCTTCTTAGGTACTTGTTAGCAGGATTGAATGCGCGATTGACAGGAAGGAATTTGCGGTAGGCATTTTCACCGACATACAAGGTGCTTTTGACAATGCTAGTTTCGATAGTATGTAAAATGCTGACAGAGAACATGGTGTGGACGAATCATTAGTGTTGTGGACTAAAGCGATGGATGTCCACAAGGTGGCGTTCTATCTCCTCTCCTGTGGTGCATGTTGATCGCCTCTCTACTTGTAATGCTCAATGGATCTAAAGTTCACGCCCAAGCATATGCAGATGACGTCGTCGTGCTCTCGGTTAGTTCCAGCCATCAAGCTGTCTGTTCCAGAGCACAGTCTGCACTTTATATGATTGACACCTGGTGTGTTAGAAACGGTCTCTCCGTCCATCTTGTTAAAACTGAAGTTATCCTCTTCGAGACGTAGAAAATTGACTGGGCTGACCCAACTTACACATACAAGCGTCAACATCCCCTTTACAAACGAAGTCAAACATCTAGTCGAGACAAAATCTGCTATAGCACTCTCAGTTTTCTGGCAACGTAAGGGAGCCTTTGGCAAGACATGGGGTCTTTCACCTGAAAGGGTGCTTTGGATCTATACGGTTATGATAAGACCAATCATCTCCTATGCGTCAGTTGTTTGGTGGAACAAGCTCTAGCGTAAATACATTATTGCCTCGTTTGCCAAACTTCAAAGAAGAACTATCTTGCCTGTACTGCAGCCTTTTCCGATGATGGATCTGGTGCTGGTGCCTTTGTGCAACGACAACGTACGACTGTACGAATCTTTAGGCTCATAGGCATCCGTTTTCCAAACGAAATCGTATGCGATCCAAATGGCTGTAAGCTACGTGACGAACAATGGGGAGAAGTATCTGTGTTTGCAGTGACAGCCGAGCTATGCTCAAGGCCCTTCTCAACCCTCTAACTACTTCGAAAAAGATCCAGGGAATGCAAGGGATCTCGTAACACTAAATTCTTTGTGTCTCGTTTGGGTTCCTGGCCATCACGGCTTAACTGGAAATGAGATCGCCGATGAACTTGCTAGGCAAGGATCTCAGACAGCTTTCTCAGAACCTGAAAAGTCGCTAGATCTGCCAGCATCCTCAGTGAGGGCTTCAATCAACTATTGGATCTGCCAAGAGCACAACCGTAGATGGCATGCCTCCATTGGATGCAAACAGACCAAACGTATGCTCCCCAACGCAAATAAGAAGACTGCAACATTTTTGCTATCCCGTGGCAGAAAAGACTGTTGAAAGCTTATTATCAGAGTATTAAAAAACTCTTTGATCAGTATGCTTGAATTGCATGCTGTTTCAATGAAAATATTTATATGATGCGCTTGACATGGAATGTAAGGGATTTTCTTACCAAATTTTTCTGACAATTTTTTCTGGGTACCTACTATTATACTTCCCGGAGATGCAGAGTCATAGCATTGAAATACAATATTATTCACAGAAATACCTATTGAATGAAGTGATTTTTTGGGCCTGTTCTTTTTGTTAGAATGACATCAATTTCTAGAAGGCGTTCAATAGGGACAGGGTTCTCGTCGGTTTGGACTAAGTATGGAATGCTGACAGCAAGTCAATCTTGATACGATGAGTCAGGAGTTGTGTCAACCATTACAGAAAAAAATACCTGGTTTATTGATCTTATTTACGACCATTTTTTTTAAGTTTTCTTACACAAGAGATCAATAAATTTATTTTGGGTACTAGGACTAAGATACGTCACACATCGCGGCTTTTTTGAAGACCCGTCGAAAATTTTTTTTCACTAATGGGCAATGTCATGAAAACACTGTATATGAACGATTGACACAGCTTCAAAAAATTTATTTCTGCAAATTGCAAAAAAGAGAAAGAAAACAACTGTTTTCAATCTATCGCAAAGTTTTTCTTTTGTCAACAAGTCCATCTGATTACCGTTGTTCAGTAGTAATTTCACCAGTCAATTCATGAATATATTAACCTGAGGATTCACCATTGAATTCGCCAGTAAACATTGCAAGAATTTTTGAAATTTCAGTTCTCATTACGTTCCCGTGTAGATATAGGAAAGAAATACTTACAACTAGCTTTTTTCCGAGACAGTGGACAGTGGACAAGACAAGATAGTTCCAGTACCTAAAAATTCAAATGGCACAGATTTTCGTCCAATATCAATACTACCCTTTTTTGGTAAGGTCTTTGAAAGAATAATGCAAAGACAAATAAATACTTATCTTAACAGATCAAATATCCTTACACATTTTCAATCTGGCATTCGTCCAAAACATAGCTGTAGGTATCACAGCCCTTTTGAAGGGTGACTGAAGATATAAGGCAAGCAATTGATGATGACAAGGTGAAGGTGAATTTCTTGGTCTTGCTAGATTTTTCGAAAGCTTACGACACAATTGATCACTCAAATCTCATTTGTAAGTTTCTACAGCAATTCAATTTTTCATTATCTGCAGCTAATCTGGTCTCATCTTATTTAAGTGAACGAAAACAGGCTGTATCTTTTGCTGATAAACTCTCAACCTTTTTGCCTGTCTCGAAAGGTGTTCCTCAAGGATCGATTTTGGGCCCAATTCTGTTGTCTCTCTAAGTAAATGAATTGCCATCAATCCTTAACTACACACTAATACATATGTATGCTGACAATGTCCAACTGTATTTGAGTAGCCCGGTTGGTCTCATTGAAAACTGCGTCCACAATATTAATCAGGATCTTCAAAACATCCATATTTGGTCCCATCAAAATGGCCTGTACTTAAATCCTTCAAAGACCAAATGCTTAGTTATTTCTAAAAAACCGTTTGATCTCTCGTATTTTCCCCGCTTATCTCTCAATAATACAGTCATTGACTTTGCAGAAACAGCCAAGAATCTGGGATAATAATCGTTTAGCAATGATATTTTGAATGCTTTTCTATTCTCAAAAGTCGAATTTTAATATTTCACAGCTGTTGTCTGCAGCAATCTGGAAAAAGATATCTGGATCGTTCAAAAAGGTATCCAAGATACGGCTATCCGAGTTAGGCTATCCGATAGGTTCTCAAGGACAAGGCTTCTGAACTTATCAAGGGACTGACAAGCCAGATACAAAGCATTCGCGAGACTGTAGACATTGTTTTCGAAAAGGCAAAAAGAATTTGTGAACAATGTGACATTGAAGACAATTTTCCTGAAAACCGACGGCCAACAGGGAAACATAGTTATAGAGTCACAGTCGCTACTGAGGATCTGGAAAGATCATTTCTGCAGACTGCTTAACGATGAAGACACAAATTCCGCTGTCAGGCAGATTGCCCCATTCAGCTTGGACGATGATCAAGAATGCCGTCCTCCCGACCTAGAAGAGGTTAAGCTTGCCATATGCAAACTTAAATCAAATAAGACTGCAGCTGCAGTTGGCTTTGATGCCGAACTTTTCAAGGCAGCTGGAGATCAGTTGGAAAGGAGCATGCACCAGCTGATCTGCATGATAAAAATATTTTTATCGTTAACGTTTACATTGTTCCAAAAAGTTCAGCCTCTGCTTATGCTGAACTGTCGCTAATTTTGGATCATATTTTTGAATTGTCGGACCTAGAAAGCCAAATTCTGTTACTAGGTGACTTTAATTTACCATATGTCCAATGGTTACCCTCTGACGATGGATCATTCCAAAAACCCTCTCTAACTTCACCGCAGCGTGAGCTTTCTTGTTTAGATAATGTTATATCTACTGACTTACAGCAAGTAAGCTGTATTAGAAATTTCCAAAATCGTATGTTAGACCTTGTTTTCTCTTCCGAAGCTATTAACACGGTTGTTCTTCAATCTAATTCAGGCATTACTAGAATTGATGATCTTCATCCCCCCTTAGATATTTTTGTTGAACTAAGCAACGCATCTCACGTTATTAATAATTCAAATGACTGTTTATATACTTTTGACTTTCGAAAAGCGAATTTCGATTTGCTCTCGAATGAATTAAGCAGGGCTGGTATTGAAAATATATCAACCCTTACAAATATTGACGAAGCAGTCGCTTGCTTTTACTCCGTTTTAGAAAATTGCATGGAAAAAACCATTCCCAAAAAGACGCTCAGAAATGATAGTTTTTGCCAACCGTGGTTTACCAAGGAACTAAAGGCTCTGAGGAATAAAAGAAACAAGGCTTGGAAGACCTATTTAATTACTCTTTCTCCAACTGACCACCAAATATTTATAAGTTTTTTTGAAGACTTCAAAACGCTTTCTCAGAATCTGTACTCTAGCTACGTCACCCAAATGGGCTGTTCTCTGAAAAACGATCCAAAAAGCTTTTGGTCCTTTGTAAATTCTAAAAAAAAATCAGATGGCTATCCAGCCAACTTTATTTATAATACCATATCTTTAAAAAATACTCCCGACATTTGCAATGCCTTTGCAGACCAATTTAATTGCTCTTTTTGTAATACAAATCTAGAAATTGATGAAAAATACTTTGAATATTTAACTCACTGCTCGCAAGTGAGTTTTAATAATATCCCTATTCAAAGAGACAGAATTACTTACTACCTCTCTTCTCTCAAAGATGATGTTTCTTCTGGTCCGGACAGTATTCCGCCAATTGTTTTAAAGAAGTGTTCCGCACGATTATCCTCTCCACTTGAACATCTTTTCAAACTTTCATTAAAATCTGGAATATTCCCCACTCTTTGGAAAAAATCTTTTATCATACCTGTTTTCAAAAAGGGTGAAAAATCCGATATAAAAAACTACAGACCTATTTCAAAGCTCTCATGTATACCTAAGGTATTTGAACAAGTAGTCTGCGAAAGCGTATCCTTTTTTTCAAGGAGTGTTGTCTGCCACCAGCAGCACGGATTTATGCAAAGAAGATCGACGGCTACCAACCTCCTATCCTTTCATCATAAGTGTTCCAATGCTCTTGAATGTGGGAACGAGCTTGATTGCATTTACACTGACTTTTCTAAGGCGTTTGACCAACTGTCTCATAACGTCATACTTTATAAACTAAAAGCCTTTGGATTTCCCCCAGTATTTATTGCTTGGATAAGTTCCTACTTAAAAAATAGGTCTTATGAAGTCAAATTTCGTAACGTTTTGTCAAAACCTTTCAATGCTATGTCTGGCGTGCCACAAGGTAGTCATCTCGGCCCCTTGCTTTTCATTATTGCAATAAATGATGTAATTTCTTGCATCTCCTATAGCGACATTTTAATCTTTGCTGATGATATGAAAATTTTTAAAATCATCGAAAATGCTTCAGATCGCGACTTCTTACAAAAAGATATTGATAGTTTTGTTGTATGGTGTTCAATGAACGGACTAATTTTAAATACTTCCAAGTGCCAAAGTATGACCTTTTCCCGTAAAAGATCTCCTAGCATTGGAGAATATTCAATATCGCATCAATCCCTATCTCAAGTTTCTAGATTCCGGGACCTCGGTGTTCTTTTTAGTACCAACCTCGAATTTAATGAACACATCAACCTCATTATTAACAAAGCAAATTCAATGCTTGGCTTTATTAAGCGATGGGCTAAGGAATTTAATGACCCTTATGTTACCCTCTCTTTATACAACTGTTATGTTCGTCCCCATCTAGAGTATGCTTCTCAGGTGTGGTCACCATTTTATGATATTCATAAATCTCGAATCGAAGCAATACAGCACAGATTCATACGCTTCGCTCTCAAAGGTCTTCCTTGGGAAGATCCTTTCAATCTCCCTCCCTATGAAAATCGTATTCGCTTATTAAATCTTCAAACCCTCTCACAGAGAAGAATCAACAATGATTTAGTGTTTTTTCATCAATTAATAACCGGTATAATTGATGCTCCCGACTTGCTCTCCCACGTAGGATTCAACTATCGCGGAGGGACTCACCAACTACGTAATTTAGAGTTTATACATCGCTCCCACCACCGAACTAACTATGGAATGCATGAGCCAATAGCACGCATGAGTAGGTTATTCAACTCTAATCCTTTTATTGTCGATTTCAACATTAGTAAAAGTAGTTTAAAATTAATATTAAGAACCAGTGTACCATCTGCATGATTCATGTTTAGTAGATTTTTTATTACTGTAGTTTAATTTCATTTTTTATTTATAACCTTGTTTCACTAGTTTAGTTTGTTCTCTTAATGTTAATTTAATTTAAGTTTTACTTTGTAATATTTTTGTAATGTTTTTTTATTTTTCCTCGTATACGTTCTCTTTGTGCTTGTGTTGGCGTTATTTACTAACCACTAACACTTGCATTAATGATGAAGAGCGTAGATAAGTGTGTACAGACGAGCTTGCTCTAAGTTCAGTGCCACTTAAGTCTCTGAGATGCAAAAAAAAAAAAAAAAAAATATGGTCGGAAGAAGGCATGCCCGATGAATGGAACCTCAGTATCGTATGCCCGATCCTAAAGAAGGTGGACCCTCACAATTGCGCCAATTACAGAGGGATAAGCCTACTTAACGTCGCTTATAAGATCTTGTCTGCTGTAATATGTGAACGTCTGAAACCCCACGTCAACAACTTGATAGGTCCTTATCAATGTGGTTTTAGACCAGAGAAGTCCACAATAGACCAAATTTTCACATTACGGCAGATCTTGGAAAAAACCCGAGAACATAATATCGATATTCACCATCTCTTTATCGATTTCAAGGCCGCGTATGACAGTATCTACAGAGACGAGGATGACTTTGGAGAATTCACGCTGCTCCGTCAAGGTCGGAAAAGAACTCACCGAGACCTTTGATGTCGAAAAAGGTTTTAGGCAAGGGGACAAACTGTCATGCGATTTCTTCAACATCATACTTGAACAGATTGTAAGAAACTCAAACGTCAACACCAGAGGAACAATCTTTCAAAAGTCTGTACAATTACTCGCCTATGCAGACGATATTGACGTAATGGGAAGAAAAAAGCGTGATGTCATTGGTGCTTTTGCGAGTATTGAAACAGAAGCGGCAAAAATGGGTTTGATGGTTAATGAGGGTAAAACGAAGTACATATATGTTATCTTGAAACCAGGACACCGAACATCGATGAATTGGGCAAAACATCACAATAGACAAACATAACTTCGAGGTAGTACAGGACCTCGTCTACCTAGGATCCGCTGTAGACACGGACAACAACATCAGTGCGGAGATCAAACGGAGAATAACTCTTGCCAACCGTTGCTTCTTTGGGTTGAGAAGGCAATTGAGAAACAAAACCCTCTCTAGAAAAACCAAGGTGACCTTGTATAAGACCTTGAGCATCCCAGTCCTGCTGTACGGCGCGGAAGCATGGACCTTATCGAAAGCTGATGAGGAAACTCTTGGTCATTTCGAAAGAAAAATTCTCCGATTGATCTTTGGTCCCGTATGCGAAGACAATGTGTGGAGAAGAAGATACAACAACGAGCTGTATGAGTTGTACCGCGACATGGGCATAGCCAGAAGAGTACGCATCGCGAGGCTACGATGGTTGGGCCATGTAGAGCGGATGGACCCAAACGCTCCGGCTCGTCGGGTGTTCGAAAGCACATTGCAGGGAAATCGCGGAAGGGGAAGACCTCGTCTTAGGTGGCGCAATCAAGTGGATGAAGACCTCAACCGACTTGGAGTGCGGAACTGGAGAGAGCTCGCCCGAGATCGAAATCGTTATAGAAGGATGTTGGTTGAGGCCCAGGTTCACCCCGAACTGTAATGCCCACCTAAGTAAGTAAGTAAGTACGCCTCTGGAATTCTCTGCCAAATGATATAAGAAGAATTGTTGATGCTCACACTTTTCAACAAAAACTTACACTTTACCTCTCATCTCTTCAGTAACTATTTTTACCTTTAATAAAAAGCCTTAACAATTTATAAAATTATTGAATTAAAGAAGCAATTAATAAGGGATTGTTAACTACTCAGTTTTCCATTCCATTCTCGCAATAAAATTTTGAATTTTGTTTGCTTATTGTAAAATATTTTACTAATTTCTCGCTATGCTATTTATTATTTTTATAATGTTAGCTTTTATACCTAAACTGAACTTTATAAAGCTATCACAATTTATATAAGATATTGTATCTTAATGTGTATAGCAAATCTAAAAATAAACTAAACTAAACTAAACTAAACTAAAAAAGAAATATAGTCTTTCCTACTTTATGGGCAATGAAACACTCTAACAGTAAAAAAATGTACATCTCGCTTTCCGGAATATGGAAAGCTAATATATCCAATGACATTTCTTAGGTTCTAGACCATTTTTTCTATCAAATTTCATTAAAATCAGTTCAGTAGTCTTGCAACCTTTTCTATACACAATTAGATGAAATTCTAGTTTAAAAGTAGGCCTTCTCCTTGCAATAGGTTGTCCTCTTTAAAAAAAAATCTGTGTATACCTAAAACCAACTTAAGTATTCCTCTAATACCTCATCAACTTCAATTACATCAACTCCAACTTCGTATACACAATTATTTTCAGGTTTTGAATTGATTCACTCACACGCCACACAAATGCCTTGTTAGTTGCTCAAAACAAGGCAAAAAAAAACTCTAACAATCATGTACATTATGACGTTTCGTGTACGGAATCTAGATTCTTGGTGATGAAGGTTTGAAAGTAATGACTCGTAGCAAAGGGTTTATTAACACATAAACTTCTACAGCAAGTAGATGTACGTTTGTCATAATTCGTCGGTTAGCCCATCACCAAACCTCATAAACGTATTCCCATTAAAACGGAAAACCCCTATATTTTCAATTTGGCTTCGACCCACCTTTTGTGCCCTTTCTTCATCGAGGCCATCCTGTACTCTTTCCGGGCGGGGTTGAAAAGAAAGGAACGTGAATTGAATCCATCATACGCTCGAATACAATGAAACCCTAAGATACAACACGTTTTCAAAACATTTGACTTTGAATCCGACTGTCAAAATTAATTGCCTAACGATTTCGTGCCTGGTTGGAAAATTATATAGGTGAACGTTGTACATAACTACGACCGAAGTACACTCACTCTGCTTTTCCACCGGCGCGTGATAACAACAGATGTTTTTTTTTCCGTCTCCGGTGAGGCCTTTTCCTTCAGAGAGAAGGTTGGTCTTGGTAGGTATTCATTCGCGGTGGCATGTAACAGAAGTGAAAGTACTCTCGTCACTCGCCTACATAGCTATACTCCAATTCTGATTTTCTTTTTCATTATTTTATTCAAATGCCAAATCCCGCCGGGAAATTCCATTAATTTTGGTTTTCCTTTTGTCGAATACGCAATTGTATTCCATTAATAAGTAATGCAAGGATATTGTGTCTAAAAATAAGCATTTTCTCTTTTTTACTTGCTTTGCGTGTGCGGAGGATTTTTAGATGAAACACCTTAATTCTGCTCATACATTTATGCCTCTCACAATCAGCAGCAGCAAACCACTGAGCTCTGAGAAGAACTCTGTTTCGTTTCTGAGGATTTTCTGGTTTCTGGACATGTTTCATGTTTCATCTAAAATTGTAGTTAAAATGAATTTTTCAAGGAGTCTCTGTGTCGTTTTGTGAAGAAGGAACAATGAGTGCCTTTCTCTCTGCCAAAATAAACAGCATAGGAGATGAGTTGCCTCTTTTCTTTTTCCATGTGTCCACTTTGTGTTTAAGTGCTAAACATTTTTTTAAGACTGAGGAGAGTGAAATAATCCTCTTCTGTTTGTTGTTGTGTTCACGTTCAGCTTTTGGGAGACAAGATGCAGGATGGATTTTTCTCTTTTTGCATCATCATCCTTGGTATGGTCGGCGTCCGACCGCAGGCTAATTGATGGTCTTAATGCCTACATCTACGTATGCTTGTGTGAGTTGGTGAAACAATGACATTTTTGGCAAATGGGCGAAAGAATTAAAATGTCATGTGAGCTCATTGTTTCGAGGAATCGAAAACGAAAATTGCTTGCTTTTGAAGTGCCATGAGCTTTGTAGTGGCTTAATGTTTTGTGTGAGTGTTTTTGTGGGAAGTTCTATTTCCTTTTTCGATTTCATTTTTGCTGAAAAAATCGAGGAACACAATAATTTGGTTCGATTTGGCTTAATCCACTTAATGGCAAGATATAGCTGATCAATGAATAGGTTTTCTTCACAACGTTTATCCTTACAAATCGACTGTCTTCTTCATTTAAATTGTCTTCGACTTTCGTCAATTTGATTGCATATTTGTTGTTGGGAAACTTTGTTGTCATTGAAGGGCAATCTGTGGGCATTGAAGAGACTATTCGATATGATAAGCACAGTCAGCTGCCCTATGAGAAATACAAAGGATATAAATAGTTGCCTAAATCACTCCATGGAATTCAGTCGTCCACAAAACTCTAATGAATTTCCACTTAGCGATTCAAAGTGATCCTCACCGAACTTATGCAAACCGTTTCCAACAAAGTACTTAAGTGGACAAAATCAGATTTGTCTGGGTGTAAGCCCTCACAATTCTTACCTCGTTCTTTTCACAAGGAATTACAAAATTAAACAAATGAGTATTCTATCAACGAACTAAGTTCCATAAATTTTCACAGATTCTTATCCCGGATAAAAAGTTGAACAGGAGGTCAAAGATACAAGAAAGAGTCAGAAAAGTCGCAGTGGCTCCTTTCTCGAGTGAAAAGACATTGGAAACAAATAGGGAATGTGTCCACAGATCAGCCACAGGTTGTACACAGTGCCAGCGCCAGCGGTTGTAACGCCCATACTTACATACGGGGTGTCAGTATGGTAGACGAGAGTGAAAATGGTGCTGAAGAACCAGGTAAGGATAAACAGTAGAAGTAGAGTAACGAAAAATGCAAAGAAGAAAGAACGAATGAAAGTCATCGCAAGCGCAGTGGGAATCTACCCAGAAGTTTATCAAGGTACCTTGTGTTCATTGTAAAATAAACTGCGCCAAGTTCAAGGAATGCCAGATTCATTTTCTCGTGCTCATAAGAGATGTCTATAAGGTGAGTGGCCATTCGCCAAAGGGTGGCTCTTGCTCGCATGCGTACTCAACGGCGAAATACACAGCGTGCGATCGAAGAAAGTCCAAGGGTGATGTCGATGAAACAAGATCGCAATTTTGTTTTTTGTGTCGATTGAATAATAAGATGAAGAAGTTCTTGATGCTCTGACAAGGCCTGTCATTTGGCATTTAAGAGCCAAATGCTCTATGAAGCTCATCGTTTCATCTTGGAACACCACAGTGAAGCTAGTTGCTGACGCGACGAAGAGCAGGAAGCCGATCTAAAAACCTAATGACGGTCAACTTAGTTAGTTAAATAGACGATCTAGATGTGGGAGATATTGAGAAACAATTAGATTTTGACTCTTCGACACCAAGTGCAGAGAAAGTTCCATGTTGCGAGCCAATAGATCAAGAAAGTCGAGGTCTCTTACTGCATGCACTTTGTTATACCTACAACGGTGAAGATGAAGAGGTGTCTGTATATTAAACAACATTTTAGCTCGCGCAGTCACTTGGAGTCATACTTGCACCGTCGGCGTCGTGAGGATGAGCACCTTCAATCAAAGGTCGAACGCGCTGAAAAAAAGACATCATTCCTAAAGCTCCAGAACCAGCCGAGGCCACCAGAACCTGAGAAGAAAAAGGCTGAGGAAGATGAAGCTGTCGAAAAAGTCGAGGTATAAGAAACTGAAGATGTGGAAACTGTGAAAATAAAGATGGTGAGATGTTGACAAGGATTTGGGTGATCTGCTGCGTGAAGTCACAGAACATGACGAAATGGAAGAAGAAGAAGAAGAAGAGGATGAATCTGTCCTCAACATCGACATTGAAAGTGAAAAATCGAAGTCAAACAAGGAAATAAATGGAAAGGAGAAAGAACCACCAGCTCTGGTAACGCTATCTGTTCCCGTTGTTGTTGAGGAAGAAAATCCAAAAGGAACAATCATCTAGTATTGAAGCTTAAAAAAAAAAACCAATATCAAGGCAACTCCAGCTGCAAAAGCTGGTAAAGCGTCTGCAAAAACAAACTGAACTCTTACAGCAGGAACAGCCCCGTCCAAGGCAAACGTAGCAAAATCTAATCCAGCCGTTAAGAAAAAGAAGGCTGAAGTTACAGCAGAATAGAATGTGCTCATAAAAACCGCTTGTCGTAAGCAAAGTTCACAGATCTGCAAGAATATGTGTCTGCAAGGCTCTTCGTTCAACACATTTTCCTTTTTGTATTTTCAGTATGTAATCAACTGCGAGCACATAACTTCGTTTTAGCCAACTTCGTCTTAAGCCAACTCCAAATGATCCAACAACTCAACTGGCGATTACATTCTTCTGAATTCATTCGGATCAATATCAAATCAATCCAAATACATCACTTCGTAGTTTTCGATAAGAACTTCCATCAAGATAAAGTTTTCCTACGAGATGATTAAATTTATTTTTACACAGATAGCTCGAGAAAACCGATGATGAAGTTGAGGACAGTATTTACTGTGTACACACAGGATATTGTATCCCATTCCGTATCCCGATCTACTGTAGCGTGTTTCAAGCGGAAATTTTTGGCGATCAAATAGAGAAATTGGGATATCCTCTTCGAATATCCGCTTTTGATACCCAAGCAGCCTTTAAATCACTCGGTAATGTTTTCACAAGCTCTGTAGTAGCCCGCAACTGTCCATCGTTTCTTATAAAGATGCCAGAACAGTTCAATACTTACCTCTTTTGGATGCCAGGCTACAGAGATTTTCCATGTAACTGCAAGGCCATTGACATTAAATAATAATATTGCTGGAAACGCTACATACGGATACGTCTGGTAACTCATAGTTTAAAATCGAACTTGTTAGTTCAACTACTTTTTTAGCAAATTCAGTCCCAAAGACATTTTTAACTATTGCTTGTCTTATATCAATTCCAAATATTTTACTTCCAAAGCCAGAGACTGTCTCCACTTTTTGCTTTAAGGATCATATTATTTTAAAATCAAAAGTGGCAATTTCCTTTTTTTTTTTCAAATGATTTGTGTATAAAATTTGCGAAGCAGAGACAAATACACAAATAAAAATAAACACAGCTATTGTTAAGCATAAATTGGCCGCTGAAGGCTCTTCCTGAGTCGGTGTTATAATCGGACGCTGCCTCATGGGTAAACATGCCGAATTGCTCAATTTCAAATATAACTTCTGCAGAAATTGCAAGGAGGAATGGAAACCGTTCCAAATCTTCTCTTACCATGCCTTGATTTCTCTCTAAGATGTATAGTGCAATTGGGAATCAAGTGATCGCAGGAATCTAGACGTCTATAGTCGTCATCAGCCTATAGAAAGCTCAAAATGGTTTTAATAGCAAGGTAGTTCCTCTAATGCTCATACGCTGTTGTAATGGACCTAATAGTAGTCTATCGCTTTCCCGACAGCCACCTTAACTTAGCCCAACCTAAGTCATATTAATTCGTAGAAAAAAAGGCTACGTATACGCCACAGTTATTTTTTTTTAGACGTGTGGTTTTCAATCTGTCAACACTTTTTCAGAGTTGGTCTTTGTGATAGTTGTTGCTTAAATTATACCTAATTTGATTTTCCATTTTATCGTGAAAGAGTTGAATACGTACGAACACTGGACACTGCGTAAGTTCGTTCAATTGACTCGAAACGACATCGCTGCCGACACCAATTTTTACATAATTTCAACTTCTAAACCTGTGAGTTACCTCCAAGATCGTACGGTTCAACACCGAAGGAACATTTTTTGTGGGGTTATGTGAAGTCGCTTGTCTTATGTCTATGTAGATCAAACCGAGACGATTGACGCTTTGGAAGAGAATAACCCTCGCGTCAATGCTGACATACAACCCTTAATAATGCAAATAGTTGTCGAAAATTGAAAGACCTTCTGCGTTGCCAGAGTTCGACCAAGTTTCAAAATGTTACTGGTTTTCTCATTAAAATGTGAAGTTAAGATAATCTTATTTTTTTAAATAGTTTGAAAATCAAATCGCATAGCCAGAATTCGTGCAAGATTTAACTTGAATAATTTAAATCTTGCACGAATTCTGCCAATGCGATTTGATTTTCAACTTAAACGACTGTAATAAAGCGACGGGACGTTAAGAAAATCAACACCAGCCCACACGACCATCAAATATAGCTTGGCGAAACTCATCCGACCAAACCTTCGTAAATTTTTTTTTTCCACTGAAAAAACATCTAAATTCCTACTGAACCTCAATATTAAAACCATAAAAACTTGCAAAGGACTACTAAACCGGCGGGTAGCAGACCCCATCTGTAGACTTTGCCTCGAAAATGAAGAAACATCTCTGCACATTATTACAGAATGTCCACCACTTTTCCGCCTTAGAAAGCAAATACTTGACTATGAGATCATCCCCCTAGATAAACTCAAACTCATTCACCCACAGAAGATTGCTAACTTCTGGTTCAACTCAGGAGCAGGAGAACTGCCCTGAAACCTCACATGAGCAGGCAAAATAGGTTTCATTCAGACACCGCAGTACCTAGAGTTGAGCAAGCTCAATCCGTCCCCTTAGTCTATTCTAATCTAAGAGAATCGGCTGCCTAGCAATGATGCAATTTGCTCAAACTAAATGTTGTCAAAGGCTTGTTAAAAATATAAAATAATAAAAGCATAAAATGTTAAAGAAATTATAAGCCTCCCTTCTGATTTTACCATTTTCAACCTTAAATCGCATGCATCTTCTGTTTGATTAGTTTCAACAATAAGTAATAATAATGACTTTTTTGTTTTCCAATTGCCAATAAAAGAGGCTTTGAAGCAACCAGACACTAGTAGATAACTATTTTTCCCCAAAAACAAAAACACCGAATGAAAGATAAAGAGAAATGTGAAACTAGTTTCATGAAATTGGATTTCATCGTGTAATAACACTTTTTTTTTTTTTTTGGTGGTTTTTAAAATACCAGCTGGAGCACTCAGACCTAAATACCGGTCCATTGTACTACCAGATAGCAACCTTCTATTTGTTATAGCTTTCCAGATGTTCGGAGAAAAGCCAAAAGACGCTGCCATGGTAAGGAGCCTAAATTACCAGCTCTCACCATGTCTGCGCCGAGTATCTGTAACCTCATGCGAGAAAAAGCAGGACATTCACAGAGGAAGTGCTCTGCGGTGTCCTCATCTTCTACACAAGATTCACAGAGTGTGGTATCACTTAAGCCTAACACGTTTAAATGCTTTGCAAAAGAGAAGTGCCCGATGGCAACGCCAATAAGCTTTCTACAGTCTTTTCTGCTACGAGCTAGCAAAAATGTTGCAGTCTTCTTACTAACGTTGGGGAGCATACGCTTGGTCTGTCTGCATCCAATGGAGGCATGCCATCTACGGTTGTGCTCTTCACAGATCCAATCGTTGATTGAAGCCCTCACTGAGGACGCTGGCAGACCTAGCGACGGTTCAGGTCCTGAGAAAGCTGTCTGAGATCCCTGCCTAGCGAGTTCATCGGCGATCTCATTTCCAGTTATGCCGTGATGGCCTGGAACCCAAATATTATTATTATTATTATTAATAACACTTGCAACAAAGAAGAATTCGAAGAAATTGCAGGCAACAAATTTCACCGTGTAATAGTACTCTAAGCAAATCTATGGTTCCATGGTGGAGCGCTACAGAAACTTTGCAGGAAGACCAGAAGACTTCTCAACAGATCCCTTAAGACCAAATCAGAAGTCTACTGGAACTTGTACCTATTTAAATAGAAGAGCTTCAAAGATCAAAGAATGTCTCTTACAAAGAATTCTGTGGATGTATCGAATCACTAAGTAAAACTAGACGAACATATCGCCGTGCTCTCCAAACAAACAGTTTCCAGAGCACAGGCTGCGTTATATCTGATAGGCTCCTGGTGTGTTAGGAACTGTCTTTCCGTCAATCCTCTTAAAACTGAGATTGTTCTCTTCACGATACGTAGAAAATTGAGTGGTTTCACCTAACTTACACTTAAAGGCGTCAACATTCCTTTTCCAACTGAAGTCAATCATCTTGAAGTAGTCCAACATAATAAGCTTATTCGGTCTAAACATGTTTGGTTAAAGAACGCTAAAGCACTGTAACTCTTTGAAGAATGTAAGAGAGCCATTAGCGGGACTTGGGGTATGTCACCGAAAAGGACAATTTGGATCAATGCCTCTAAACGTTGGGTGTCCGTCATGACAAACGTATTATTTAATTCATTGGGGTCAAGAAGTTTTTGTGAAGGCATATTTTTACCGATTCCCATGCCTCGAAGATTACTATAGAGCAGAGATGGCAAACCTTTTTAGAGCTTCGTGTCTAGAGTTTGTGAGAGGACTGGTTTATGTTTAACTTTGACATAAAAATTCTTTTTTTTTTCCGGATCATAAAGACATTTAATTAGCCAACAAACTTCCCAATTCTCATTAGTTGGATTGAGCTTCCATTTGGAATAAGATTTTTTCGATTTCATATTGCCGTTTCCACATCAGAAGTAAGCCGAGGCCAGTTTTTGCTACGCACTGATGCAGTTTCAATAGTAATATATGTTTCTTAAATAGTTCAATAACTAATTATTGAGAGCACTCAACCTTGTCGGAAGCGTTTGCGAAGTTGAGACAGAAATGCCAAAGAATCTCCATTGCACCATTCTGTAGATCAAGATTGTCAACTGATTTGAAGTCTCGGAACTGAAAAGTTGTCGGAATCGGCGCACGAAAAAACAATGTTATGTGTGCAAAAAGAAGATCGTGGTCGGATATACCATCCAAGGACAGTTGATCCTGCAAAAAACATTTCAAAGATCAGAGACAATCATAAGATCGAGAAGACCAGGAGTTGAGTTAGGTGCAAAACGAGTAGCAGGATAATTTGATACACGTTGCGATTATGTCTCTTTGCTGGTTCGTTCGGGGATCCGAAAGCAAAAGATCTGCATCAAAATCCGCACAGACAATAATGTGTTCATATAATGCAGGGTATGGTTGTAAGGCAGCAAAGAGGGGTTCAGCAGAAATACTTCGATTGGGATTATACCCTACACTCACAACACCTTTTATATTGCCACCAGAAACCTCCAATATCAAAAACTCTACACCACTATTTACTGATTTTATCAGAACCATACAGCTAGGGGATGAATTGCAATATGTATATTGCTACCACCCCAATGTCTGTTACTTTATCTCTTCGAAATTAATTGTAGTTCTGAATTTCATATATGTATATTACTTGGAGTACCTGTCATCTGACAAACACATACTTTAAAAAATCTTATTGGTTCATGCTCGTAGTCTCTGAACATTGATTCTACATACTTTGAAACCTTCACGGGCACTTAAAAACATTTTTACAGTTGATTTTACTCACATAAAATTCATGATCAATTTAGTTTTAAGTTTTATTTAGTTTTAAGTTAAGTTGTGCTTAGGGTTTAATTTAAATTTAAATCAATAAACTTACCCTACAAAAATTTAGTATTTTTTATTAAAAGTCTCAAACTACGAAAATTATAATGATTGGCTTATTATAATTACTGAATATTAAATTTTTATAAATTTATGAAATTTTTAGGACCAAAAATCTTGCGAAAGTATTTGTTCATTAAAGTCTCTGGCCTTATTCTCTCTAAGGAATTTCAGCATCTGCCTCGTTTTTGTTTATACATTTTTATAACCGATGCTGTGTCATGTGTTAAATTTGATTAATTTTTCTTTTCAAATTGCGTAAAAAAATAACAGGAAGCAATTTACATAAATTTTGAAATTATTAAAATGAGTCTCACCTTCAAAAACTGACAGAATTTCCCTCAAGACATCGTTTAATATAAAACAAATGGCTACATTTTTCAAAGATTGAACACCAAAAACAAAAACCCACTCCCACATAAATTCACCCATGCATTCATGTGCGCCACGACCCTCCTGCTGGGCGTAAAAATATAAACAAATAAATAAAAAAAAATAAGAAGCGAAAGACTCTAATCTTGTCGTCCTCATTTTTCGCATTTTGCAAATTATTTGTGGTGAAATTGTTTCAAACACCAGTAGTTAACGCAAAACTCTGTTCGTGTTGCATTTTTCGTCCCTCGTATGATTATTGTAACTGCACAAAAAGAACATGTGCTATTAGAAGGATACGTGTGTTTTTGGGAACATCCTCAATTTAGGCGCCCCGGTTTTTATTTGCACTCTTTTTTTCTTGTATTTGATGTGAACTGATGAAAATGTGTAATGGGGGCATGCGGTTTATTTACACATAAAACGACTGTTTTTGTTGATTCAATACTAAGCTGTGAAAATGACTTTCGCAGATTTACAAATTTTTGGATTGCTTACATTGTTTACAGTGTTAAAGGTTTAATTTTATTTGTGAGTTTAGTTGATTCGTGCGGGATTTGTGGAAACAAGGTAATGAGGGTATAATTTCCTGTCACTGTGTGACATCGGGGTATTGAACTTTTCAATGGGTAGGCGAAGTGAGTCTAGCGTTTCTGTAAATGTTGAAAGAAAATAGAAAAAGAGTTCATTTGCCATCCTCTACCTTTTCACTACATTATGAGCATTGGGATCGTCGATTATTACAGCTCCCCTACTACACTAGTAATCCGCCTGGGGGGAATGTCGCCTATAGCTCGCTTCCCTGCAACAACAATTCCAAAGAGCGCCATTAAAACAAGAATTCGATGATTATTTACCCTCAGATACCTACCTATTCGGGATTGACATTTGTCGTCTGTCAAAGTGGATGCAAAAATAGTTTCTCCCGCAAAAAAATAAATTATAAAAGTGTTAAAAGTGCTTAAAATTGCTTAATTTTAACTGAAAATACAAAAAAAAAATAGTAATAAATATACCCCATAAATACAAGCCACCCCCGAGTAAGTTTTAGAAATAAGCGAAAAAGAAATAAAAACACATAAAAAAAAAAAAACCTAACCCCTATAAATGGTTAAAAGAAACATCAACGAAATATCTCCAGAACACCCCGGAAACGAAGAAAAACGCTTACCTAGCTCGAGCAATACTACACCCAAACTGTTCTTTTTTGCATAGTTCCTTAACACATTTTTCGGTGAATGTTTACATTTTTTTCCAATAGTATTTACTACGTCTTATCTTAAAATAGATTTATTTATTGATTACTAGCAGACGCGGCCACGCATTGCTGTAGGTCGCCATCTGTGAGGTGCAAGGGACAATGTTTTACAGTTCTCTGTAAAGAAATTCACTTAAGGCGCCATCTGTTCCAGATTTATGCAATCTATGATTAATAACAACAAAAGCGCCATCTGTTCCAGACTTATTTAATCTACAATTAATAACCATTAAGGAATAGTAAACTCGACTTCGTTATTCGTTACATATTTACCATGAAGCGGAAGTTGATTCTTATACAGACAAGTATCCGCTTGTGTCTTGTTTCTTAAGACACTTTTAAAATATAAGTATTGAACTTCTTAACTTCTAAGTAATGTATTTTAGCGGATTACCGACATTTAAAAGTTTTTCGCACTTGTTCTCATTCACTCTCAAGTGAACTGAACCGAAGCGTGTAAACAGAGAAAAAAAACCGCAAGAAAATACTTGCATACTTTTGTGAACACCGCTATTTTTGAATTTCCCAACTACAACTCATCACGGATACCAACCATCAAACATAAAAACGCGAACCGTTTTTTTGGATTTACAATACAAGGTACCGGACAGCCTCCCAAAAAAACAGCCCTATTGATGTCTGCGAGAAGGCGAAATCAGTTTGCAATGGTTTACTCGATGCAAATGGCAAGGACCTAGGAGTAGAGTCATCATACAGTGTACGAAACCATAACGCGAACAAAGCCACTGTCATTGTCAAGATGAGATCTCGGGAGTCAGCATGGAATGCTTTAAAGAATGCTAAGCGTCTAAAGGGAACCCAGATTAGTATCCAAAAGGATCTGCCGTATAATGTAAGGCAAAAAAGAGCGAAATTGGTGCAAATACTAAAGGTGCTAAGAATGAAACATCCCACAGCAAATGCTACGCTGAAAGATGACAAACTCCATGTTTCCGGGAAGATATTTACCTGGGATTCCTTTGAAGGGTTGAAGTGTGGTGAAAGTAATGCTGCACAATTATTAAAAAAGCTTTTTGGAGACATATTTCCGCCCCAAATATTATTTACAGACAAATTGATGTCAACAGAAACAGATAATAAACAATGCGAAATGTCAAATGCGACATCCAACGTCAATGGCGTCAGTGCTGCCAAAATACCAACTATTCCTGCTCCTACAGCAAATCTCTTGGCTGCACACACAAGCACAAGAATGGAAAAAAATAATGCATGAGGCGAAATTGTCTATCAGCATGAAAACGAATTACCACAAACTTCAAATAAAATTAGTATTTTAAGTTATAACATTGCAGGATTAAAAAATAAATTGGATTTTGTAAGCTTTTTTAACTATATTAAGAATTTCGATATATTTGCCTTATTTGAAACCCATGTCTTAGAAAATGAAGAGATCAGATTTAAAAATATATTTTCAAATTATGAATTGAGATGGTCGCATGCAGTAAAAACATCAACTTTTGGAAGGGGAAGCGGGGGTACTTTACTTGGATTTTGAAAAAACTTCTCATCTGGCAGTATGAACTTTAAAAGCCTTGGAATTTTAAATGCTCTGGAAATAAAAACTTTCGAATATAACCTCTGCTTAATACCTATTTATTTGAACTGCAGCCACTGGAAACGAGATTTTGACGCATTGTGCGATGCCTTGGAGTATTTGGAAACCGTGGATCTTATGATTGTTGGAGATTTTAATGCCCGCATTGGACTTTCCCAAAATAGCTTTGTCAGTGGTCATAGTGGCAACTTCATGAATATAAACCGCAAAGCTAAGGATACGTGCTGTGACTCCAAAGGAACAAAGATACTTGAGCTAGCCGATGCATACGATTGCCGAGTTCTAAATGGAAGCTGCGAGGGTGATTTAAAAGGTGAGTTTACCTTTATCCGAGGAACAGCATGCTCAACAATCGATTACTGTTTTATCTCCGGAAACTGGCATAATCGTTTGACTGACTTCCAAGTAGGAATACAAACTTATTCTGACCACATGCCTTTAGAAATATCGTTCCAGGTGTCTAGAAGCTCAAGCCAAATAAACACCAGACAAGTTGGACTCCTACCAAAACTTATCTGGAACGATAAAAGAAGAGATCCTTACCAACAAAGCTTGAACTCACAGTTAGGAAAATTTAGAGAAGAAGACATCCCTGTAAATATGGAAACTCTGACAGAAATCATTTTAAAAGCTTATCCCCTTGGTGAGCCTTCTAGTACTAAATCTGTATGTAAGCAAAAATGGTTTGATTTTGAGTGCTTAAAAGCCCGTAAAAAATCTTTTAGATGCCTCAGACTAATGAGGGTACATGACTGCAACACCTTCAAACTACTTTACAGAGATGCTAACACAGATTTCAAAAAAATTTGCAATATGAAAAAAACAGCATTCGAGCAACAAAACATTGCTGTAATCAACAACTCTCGTTCTTCGTCCTACTTTTGGAAAGCTGCTAAGTATATTAACGGTAGAACAAACACCATTGCTGCATCACTAAAAGCACCTTTGCTATCGGAACACTTTAGAAGTCTACTTAATAACGCGCTTACGTCACCACTTTTCCAATACGCTGCCCCATTATTTGTCAATGAAAAGCTGGATTCACCTTTTTCTCTACAAGAATTAGAATATGCTATTGACAACTCTTAAAAAAAATAAGGCTCCAGGTGAAGATCGAATACCATTTGAGTTATATAAAAATGCATCGAAAGACTTCGTTAAGGCGCTAACAGCTGAACTCAACCGCATCTACGAAACCACAGATATCCCTAGTTCATTTAGGAAATCAATAATCTTTCCCATACATAAAAAAGGGGACTACATGGACCCAGCAAATTACAGGGGTATATCATTTTTAAATACTTCGGCGAAGCTATTTGCAACGTTAATATACAACAGACTGGCGCAGTGGATCCATGAAGAAAAGATATTAACTGAGTTTCAAGCTGGATTTAGAAAAAATTACTCCACCATTGATCAAATATTTACTGTTACAAACATTGCAAGCGCGTATTTGAAAAGAAAACAGAAGCTATATGCATTTTTTGTTGACTTCAGAGCAGCATTTGACACCATCTCCCGTGAAGCACTTTTCTACAAACTTTATAGAACTGGCATTTCAACAAAAATGATACGAACGCTGCAGTCAATGTATGAAAACAACATAGCTTTTGTGTGGGATGGAGAGTCTGTTTCGGAAGAATTTTCGACATCAATGGGGGTGAAGCAGGGCTGCATTCTGAGTGCATTATTGTTCATTATTTTCATTAATGACATACTTGAAACCGTAAAAGGTGGAATCCAATTTTGCGGAGAAACAATATCGGGGCTGATGTATGCGGATGACATCGTTTTTCTTAGCGATACGGTAAACGGTATGCAGCTCATGATGAACCGGCTCTCCGAATACTGTAATCTTTGGAATCTAAAAGTAAATCTGGAAAAATCCAAAGTGATGATCTTCAGAAATGGGGGAGGACGATACTGCAACTCAGAGAAGTGGAAGTTTAATGGAGAAGTCGTAGACATTGTAAGAAAATACAAGTATCTTGGCTTGTGGATTACATCAAACCTCTGTTTGAATGTGCACCTTAATGAAAAACTCTCAGAAGCAAAAAGAGCAATTTCGTCGATCTGGGGACGCTGTATAAGTAACAGGCATGTTTCTCATAGCGCCAAGTATAAGCTATTCCAATCAACTGCAGCCTCAGTGCTTCTTTATGGAGCACAAATATGGGGATACAACAAATATGAAGCTGTTGAAAAATTTCTTCGCTATTTCTTAAAACGGGTTTTTCGTCTTCCAAAAAACACCCCAAACTACATGTTACATATTGAAACCGGAACTCCACCAATGTTCCTGCGCACATTAGATCTACATTTTAAATACGTAGCTAAGGTACTAGAGATGGACGATCAAAGACTTCCAAAACTAATTATGTTGAACTCAATTAAATCCAAAAGCGGAGTCTGGGAGGAATTTGAAAAAGTTGCAGCCGATTGTGGAACCAGTCTTCAAGTTACGCCCAACGAACATCCGTCTTCTATTAGAAAAAAACTCAACGACATGTTAGAAAACTTAGGGCGTGTTATGTACGACAAATTCGCAAATGAAGCGTATAGGTGCTACTACAGCAAATTGAACCACCACCTGAAGGACAACACTTACTTCCTCAATAATTACTCGACTGAGAAAATTAGCACAATTTTCAAAATAAGGGGCAAAATAGCACAACTAAATTATATCCCTCACCGATCGGATCTCCCCATACTTTGCGATCTTTGCAATATGAGAGTAAGAGAAGATGTTCTACACTTCTTAGCTATCTGTCCAGTTCTGAAGGAATTTAGAATAAGATTCTTTGGAAAGTCGGCCCTGAGCGAAAATGAGTCAATCAACATTTTAAACGGAGCAAATGGCTGGGATATCTTATTCAACTTTACAAAGACTGCCCTGAATTATAGAGAATGTATTATAGAAGGCAATTTTTAATATTTTCAAATTTTTCATAATTTCTTTATCTATTGCATTTTTTTCTTTTTTTTCTTTTTTTGCGAAACTAATTTTGTCAATATAGAAAAAACAATTGTCATTCTGGTAGACGGCCATAGGCCAAACCAAATAGACTTAGTGAATTCATATATAAACAAATTATATTGTAAAAAAAACCTTTTTTTGATGAAAATAAAAGTCTAACTAAACTAACTACCTACCTACTCAGGCAGAATGAACTTTAGCAAAATTATTGACTCATCAGTGAAATATTTCGTTGCTGCTTTTCTTATCCGTTGTACATCTTCTCGTATCTCGTATGTCTCTGATTAATGGAATACTTGAATATGTTGTCTTTATTAAGGTAGAGATAAATCGTGATGTGGCGTGTCGACTGTAATCCATGTAAGCTTGAAAGAACTCGGTATAAAAAAAGCATCAAAGGAAGAGAAGAAACCGAAAACTCTGCTTCAAGAAGATAACAAAACTCGAAGGTTTTAATAGTGTTGCTAAGCCCTCTACCCTTTCAGTATCTATTCCCTTTTTAGTTTTATCAAGTGTGAAAGATCTGGGAATCGTGTTGATAGTTTGTGCGTTCCAGTTGTAGACGAGTTTAATTCCATCATCTTAAAAGCCATTTTCGCGTTGCTTCTCTCCATCTTTCTAACAACATCAGCAGAATTTGATTTTTTCTTTCTCATACACCAAAAGAGGGTATGTGTGTGTGTGTCTTTGTCTATAAAAGCATTCAATTTTTCAAACATTTGCTTTGATAGCTGTTGACACGGATATCTCTGGGAGCTTCCATTTCTTTCAATAAAAATTACTATGTACACAGACCTCGTTAAAATCACTTAATACACATTCAATTAGGTTTTCTTCCCACAAAACAGTTGCTCAACTGAACTTAAAGGTAATAAAAGCTAAAGGGACTTTGAGCTTGGATAATGACAACATAACATTTTAGTGTTCTTGATTAAGCTACACGTCGCACAATAAATGTGTCTACCGAAGCTATCAAATTTTTTCATCTCACTTAAGTGATAAAAAGCGGGTCGTTAGATTAAATTATAGGAAGTTAGATAACAAGATAACAATCGCGTTAAGAATGCCTAAATGTCCTTCAATGTGCCATCAAAGATCGAGTACGACTTTTGGTTTAATTTTACACAGGCTCGTTGGGAACGTAATATTGTGGGTAGGAGACCTCAAAAAGGAGCTGACTCACTCTTGTTAGACTTTCTTGGTAACCTTACAGTTTCGCATTTTTTTGTGTTAGTTTAATAAACTATTAATTTGATGGCGGTTTTGATAAAAATTATGTGAATAGACAATTTTAAAATTTTTTTAAGTGTAATCTCTTTATTCGAGTGAAATGTTTGTAATAAAGTCTCAAATCTTAGGATACTGTTGAAGGATTAAGATGTCACCTGTTAGGTTAGGTTAGGTTTAAATTGCTGTCAGGAAAACAAACTGACACACTTAGACCAATATTAGGTCCATTGTGATACCATAAAATTATGCGAGGAAGTATCTCACTTAACAAAACCATTTGGAGCTTTTCATAAAGCGAAGGAGATGTAGGGGATCTGTGTTCGCCAGATCGCTTGGATCATCAAGAAAATATTTTCCTAGATGCTGTTTTCTTTTAAAAGAGAGTGCAGGACATGAGCAGAGGAGGTGTGGGATTGTCTCCTCCTCCTCCTCATCTAAGCAACTACTGCAGAAGTCATTTGAGGAAACGCCAAGTCTTATGGCGTGTCTTCCTATCAGACAATGTCCGGTGATGACATTGATTACGGAGCTAACTTGAAATCTGGTTATGGATAACAAATGTCTTGTGCGTTTTAGGTCTAGTCCTGGCCATAACTGTTTTGTTGTCACACACGTGGTGATATTGTTCCACCTATGATTTGTTCTATCCATTGCCTCTTGCTTAAGCATAAGTTTACATGTATAGCGGCGATTGGTATACCAATATTCAACCTGCTGGTTGAGATCGGTAGAACGGTTCCTTTTCTGGCGAGTTCATCGGCTTTGCAGTTACCAACGATATCTCTGTGCCCGGCACCCAAATAAGTTGAATATTGAACTGTTCAGCCATCTTCTTGATGTCACCTGTTCGTCTTATAAGAGTTCTACGAGGATTTTACCAGTATGAGGCAAGCTTGGGCACTCAGAGAAGACGTGGAATGACCCTTCTTCTACTTCTTCGTCTTGGTATCCTTTACATAAGTCGAATGTGCTAGTGCCCATTTTCTTCATTTGAGTATCCAATGAGTTGTGACTCATGTGAACGCCAATCAACGGAGAGAGTTTAGGTTGAAGTAGAGATTCTGTTTTTTTCTTGAAAGTATCTGGCGATAGGTTCCAAACATCCTGTCGTTGGCGTTTTTTGGAAGTTGCTTGGGATTCTATTTTATTCTTGCTTTAATGGCTTGAGCGCGCAGTGGTGTAGATTCGAGCGATGAACCGATTTCGGCTATCTTATCCGCCATTTCGTTAGCAGTTATATCACGGTGCCCTTAAATACTAATTATGGTTATGATGCTCGTTAAGCTTAGCAATGTTTAAATTACTGCAACAGCTTTATACTAATTTTGATTATGTGACAATGTATGAGACAGCTTTTTTTTGGCTGTCTTCTTTTAATCTTGATTAATTTTTGCGTAGCTATATATGTTTTTCGGCTTCACAGGTTACAAAAACTTTCGCTTGGAAGACACTGCAGAAGTCTTGAAGATTTATTAATCTATTTATGTGAGGATAATCAAAGAAGATCTCTGACTCTAACCACTTGTCTGTTTTGGAACCGTCTGTGAAGACGGACACATGATTTGCTTTTGCAAAACTGCCTTTCTCACAGCTTTCCCTTGTCAGTATGTTTGTTAGATGCATTGGGTTGAAATAATTATGCGTCTTTATACGTATGACTCATAAAAGTTTTGTGGCCTTATAAGCTACCATTCCAATAATTGCTTTGTTTGAGATGCAGAAGTGCGCTTTTGGCCGCCATCGTTTTAGTGAAAAGAATAGCGACATGAAAGTTTCCAGAATTGCAGATGGTGTCAATCTCATGGCACATTATATTTACAGTGATTAAACGTAGATCTGGATTGTTGCACTCTCTTTTTTTTATAATTAACGCGCACACGTAATACTCTTATCATGTTTTTAAACTCAGTGCGAGTATTTAGGAAAATAGGAGAGGATTGAAAAGGAGAAACCGCTGTACGTTATTTTTGAAAATAATTTTTTTTTCTCGTGAACAACAAGCTATATTTTGGTATGGTTGACGTTTAGTTCATAGTTTACGGCTCAGTTGATGAGCTTATTGAGAGCTGAATGTAAGAGCTCACAAGTAGTTGTTGTGAATTTCCTTGGTGTCAAGCCGTCCAAAACTTGAAATTACGCGAGGAGGAAACTTTTCAAGCAATAAAACCACGGAAAAACATTAAACTCAAAATCAGCGAGACTTTTCCAAAAAGAAGTAGGGGAGAGTGTGGTCGAAAGTAACATTTTGCATATTTGGTTCTATAACTTTTGAACCAAAAAACATAGAAAAGTACTATAACGTGCAAGTTGATAAGTGGATATTTGGCTATCTTTTTAAGCTACTCAGTTTTCTAACTTTTTATTTTTTTCTGGTGAAAACTGGGGAAAAGAGGTCAAAGTCGAATGTTATTACAACCGTCCTTTTCGTTGTTTCGATTGTAACACCATATAAATCTTAAAGAATAAATGAAAGATATTATTGTTTCAACTTCATATTTATTAAATAAAAATTAATTAATTAAAAATTAAAAACTAAAAGCAGTCTTGTAGTACTTACAAACAACATGTTCGATTTCAATTCAGGAAGTAACTTTTTACTTGAATCACAGATTAAGCTGCTATACAATCACGCATAGTAGACAATCCACTGGACAAAATATATAAATAAATAAATGTATTAAAATCATGTTTACTATATTGCAAGTTTTGATTTTGGGTATGGCATAACGTTTTCAGGAGAAAAAGTTCTTCCCGATGCCGTGGAAGCTATACCAGGTAATGGTAAATTAATACCTGAGATGGCTTCAGGAATTAGCGGAGCCTGTGATGAAGATTGAGGCAGTGATGTTATCAGTAACATCAAACGGAGAAAACTCATCATCCACGTTACAGTGTTACAGTTGTCCTATCAAAAAATGTTACAACTGTCCACATCTCGTTTCCTTGGTTAAATATTCAAATACTACTGCGTCGATTACAAAACCACTTAAACCATTAAATTTGAAATAAATTGAAGTAAAATGCTAATGTTACCACTGAATCGAAATCGATTTATTTAAAAAAATTTATTCAAAAACTCACCACCAAAAAAAACTTTCTTTTATACACAAATTCCATCTTTTGAACTATATTTGGCACAGTTCAGTACTTTGACAGTTGAAGTTTTGTGGGTGCATTCAGCGCCGAATAGCGAAGAGTTCTAAATTTAAAAGTCAACGGTTACTGGCTTATTTTTCTTTAAAAATTCAATGTTATAATTGCAAAGCGTTACTTTCGACCACACTCTCTCCTACACTGCTTCTTACAGTGGTTTTTCAAAATGTTTTAGACACAAGTTGTCAGTTTCCTCGCCGTTGCTTTGGTAACGGCCAGCCTAGTCATGAATGATCACCTTAATGAAACTAAACAGAGAGAAAGCGGAAAGCAAGAAGCTTCAGTTTAGAGCCAATTATAATTTACTTAAAACAAAACTCAAATAGCATCGGAGAAGACTTCAAAGAAGAATCTCATTTTTTCAATTCCCACACCCAAGCGTAGATACACACACAAACCCTGTCTTCACTGAACCAAAAAGGTACATAAAATCAATGTAAATTGACATAATTTTAATGTAGGAAATCATGGAAAATGGTCCAAACACAAAATTCATTAAAATTAAGTATTTTTGTTCATACGTTTATGAACGAATTCATAACAGTATGAATATTACATAAACCATAAGTATTTGTGCTTAACTTTTATGGACTTTATTCTTGAACCATCAGTCACTAAATTATGTAAGACGTAAGAAATCGTTCATTAAATTTAATACTTTTGCATAAAAGAAATGAATTTTTTCTTAAGATCTTATGAATTTTTTCACTGATTTCAATTAAAAGCGTAAGAAAAGTTTCATAAAATTTAAGAATTAAACATTATTTTTAAGAACTTATTCATAAAATTCTAAGATTTTTTCATAGATTTAAGCCAAAAGTATAAGAAAATGTTATTAAATTTTATGAAACAATCATTCCTTTTATGAATTATTTGATTAAATTATATGTTTATTATTCATAAATTTCTCTTTGTACTAAAGAAACGTTGCATAAGCTTAAGAAAATAATCATTCTTTCAATGAATTGTTTCAGGAAATTTTAAGATTTTCTTCATAAGTTTTATGAAATTTATGTTCTTTTTATGAATTGTTTCATTAAACTTTATGGTCTTTTTCATATATTTCAGTTGGAAACTTAAGAAAAGTTTCATAAATTCAAGAAATAAAAATTCTTTAAATGATCTATTTAATGAAGCTGTATGATTTATTTCATAAAAAATGATAACATTTTCATAAAATGTAAGCAAATTATGAA